>QXVX01008533.1:0-12337 GCA_013436065.1 Halocynthia aurantium | reverse complement strand
GCAAAGCAGGATATGATGGCAGTGGTATAGAATGTTTAGGTTTGTGGATTATGTTCTTATTTATAACCTTGATTATTTAACTCTTGTTCTCATTATGAACTCTTGAATTTTTAGGATTCCAGGCTAATTTTCTGCTATAACTATTATTAGCTTATCCTACAATTATTACTATTTTCTTTATCATTAATATTTCTATTACTATTTATCTCTGCAGATGTGAATGAATGTTCAAGCGACCCTTGTCCTGAAGGAAAAATTTGTAAAAACACAGACGGAAATTTTACTTGCATGGATGGTAAGAATTCAATGCCAATGTTATTCAATTACATTCACCACAAAAAGTAAAATTCGCTAAATATAGTTATATACTAGCTTGTTTTACACTGCTGTCAACCATAGTTTTGCCCACCCCTCTCTTTTTTATTTTTTAAACACGCTAACTTTATTCACAACAGCACCAACTCGATTGGCTTTCACCCTCAAATTATCTCAGGCCTTTTCAAAAGATTTGAATAACCAGACCAGTTCAGAATTTGCTGCTTTGAAAAATAAGATCGTCAGCATTGTAAGTAATCTAATACAGCAATATGACTCTGTTTATGTAAGTAGGTACTCTGCAGTCTTAAGAAGATTTACGTGAAAAATGCCTCAAAATAATTGAATTCCTTAATCTATTGTATTCAACTGATGTTGTATGCCATGTATGTCCAACTTTACCAAAATTTAACAATGTTTAAATATCATGTGTCTGGCCTGCAGTTGTACATTAAAGGTTACTTTCGTTCCAGTGTAGGATTAGGTATGGATATGCCTACTTATGAACAACAGTATTAAGAGTATTCAATTATGTTTCAGGTAACATCTGCAGCAAGCAAAATTGGCATCAATTTGGTATCGATTGAGAATGTGACTTTCTCTGATAGTGGAGGTTGCGAAACAATTTTTCATGGTTACATTGCATTCACTTCATCAGTGATAGCATCTTCCAATGAATTGGAACAAGGGCTTGCAAGAGAACTTCGCCAGCAGACATGTGTTACTGTTACTACTGTATCTGTGACTGGTATGTAGAAAATGTCTGTGTTTGGATGACAAACACCACATATTGACAATGATTTACAAAAGTAACAAAACCTTAACATTCGATTCTGCGGTGCCTAATGACTATTTATACATTTTAATTATGTAAGCTATATAGGCGATATATCCCTCACTGATCCATGGTAATTTTGAAATAAAATAAGTCAAGTCAAGTTGCAAATATTCTCACCCTCTTTTAAGTTGCACCGAAGTTTGATTCTCTTCAACTCATCGGATGATTTTTAATTTCAGGTTGTCTGAATGGATCAAGTCCAGTAAATTGTTTTGCCAACCCATGTGACATCGAAACATGTAGCTCTGATCCATCGGCCATATGTGTTCCAAATTATTGTGGTGACTGTGAAGCTGAATTTTTTCATCGAGGCAGACGGGTCAATTGCAGTGGTAAGATTCATATAGCAGACGTGTATAAGTTCAGAGAAAAGTGACAAAAGAATTCGAGAACTAAATGAAAAAAGTATATTTATTTGCATACAATATTATTTTTACTGAATAATGTTTTGTGTGTAAAATAAATTTTCTTTGTAAACTGGTTGAAAAACAAGCACACAGCTTGGAGGGAGCATTGTCTGTGAACTGTGCGATATGAAGGCTGTGAAATGGAACAAAATTGGGCCCTTCGTAGCCCCCTATAGTATTTCTTTTATGGGCTAATTGANAAGTCAAGTCAAGTTGCAAATATTCTCACCCTCTTTTAAGTTGCACCGAAGTTTGATTCTCTTCAACTCATCGGATGATTTTTAATTTCAGGTTGTCTGAATGGATCAAGTCCAGTAAATTGTTTTGCCAACCCATGTGACATCGAAACATGTAGCTCTGATCCATCGGCCATATGTGTTCCAAATTATTGTGGTGACTGTGAAGCTGAATTTTTTCATCGAGGCAGACGGGTCAATTGCAGTGGTAAGATTCATATAGCAGACGTGTATAAGTTCAGAGAAAAGTGACAAAAGAATTCGAGAACTAAATGAAAAAAGTATATTTATTTGCATACAATATTATTTTTACTGAATAATGTTTTGTGTGTAAAATAAATTTTCTTTGTAAACTGGTTGAAAAACAAGCACACAGCTTGGAGGGAGCATTGTCTGTGAACTGTGCGATATGAAGGCTGTGAAATGGAACAAAATTGTACAGTATTTCTTATATGGGCAAATTGAGTATGAATTCATAGATATTTTATAATATCAAACAGCTGAAAATCCAAGATGTCCAGTTGTGAATAACACTGATGCCGGAACATGCGAACATCAATGCTCTGATTCTGGAAATTGCTCAACGGGACACATTTGCTGTTTCAATGGATGTGGCAATGTTTGTTTGGTTGATCCAGGTGAATGTTTATACTGATTTTTTGTATTGGAAAAACAAGCAATCTTTTTGCATTGGGAAGATTAGTGGCGCAGTCACCCACACAATCTAGAAAAACTGCCTAATTTTTTATTCTACATGGTGAGCGAAGCAAACACCTGAAAGTTTACATACACATATCAGAAATACAATTCTTGCAGTATAGTTAAGGTGCGCATATACATATAAACAATATAGATATATATTCTGATTGCAGAATCATGTGCTGTCAACTGTCATATATTTGGCGAATGTATTAGCAATGTAACGAATGGTTCGTCTGCTTGCAAATGTCAAGATGGATTTTTCGGCGACGGGGTTACAAGTTGTGAATTTCGTAAGTTACTGATTCAGATTATTATAATGGATTTGAATAAGAATTGCATGTGGTTTTATAATTAGTTGTGCAGATTTTTAGTGTATCGAGTGTGTTATATGAACATGAAAACTAATTTCCTCAACTAAATTGGGATGATGATGTCTCATTAAATGAATGATTCAACATCAATTCTTCAGTCTTCATAGACAATGTCCCAAGGGAACGATAGACTGTTAAACTTATTAAGGCTGATGGTTTGGAGTCTAGTCAAGCGTTGAAGAATTGCGTGAGACTAACAAAGTCTTGTTACAGTCAATTGAGCGTAACCCCACCTTAACAACTCAGCAAAAATAAAATTGGTTCATACAAGAAAAACTTTTTCAAACATATTATTCTGGTTGAATGAACACCATACATCGATATTCTATGTTTAAACTTGCCTAACCACAGTTGCCAAAGCATTGAAAGATCACATGATGCTTGGGTAGGGCAAGATAACTTCATTTTACTTGCATTCCATTCAGAGCAACCTTTGTTAATAGTATTTAACTGACAAATTGTTGCGCAATCGGTTAATGTTTAAGAGTTTTTGATAGTAAATCATAATGTTTCTGTCCCACACTATATGGAAACTTTGAACCAACCAAAGCGAGTTTTTATGCTTCCTGGGCCTGATAGAAGGCTTTAAAGGCTGCCATAAAAATGCTCTCATGAATATGTGTAACAATATCTTATTATAAAGTGAACAGGAGAAACTTTATTCTTTACTCCACCAATTAATAAGCATTTCAGAACTGGCCCCTCTAGGGATGAAGCCATTTACCATCCAGATAGACAATGATATATTTGACGTAACATGAGGTAACTTTGTATCTAGAATTCAAGAAAATAATTAATCGCGATGATTTACATTGTGTTTTTGTTTTGTGTGCTTGAATTGAACTAATTTCGAATAACTTATCATTCAGTTTTGCTTCCTCCACCACCAAGCATTCCACCACCTCCACCGACGGTTCTTGACATTGAAGGTAAATCCCGTATGCATGTCTTAATTATACTATATAACTTTAGTCAAATAATTTTATAGCATTGTAATTATTTAGGTGATTAATGATCAAAATCATTATTCACAGTGTTGTAGTATCTATTACTGTATTATATAAAACAGAAGTTTATTACAATACAGTAATTAAATAGTTACCGTAGTTAATATAATCTAGTTACTTAGTATAGAAGTATATATGAAGTAGTATGAAGTATATTATTCTTACTATATATATTAATATAGTAAGAATGATCATGGGAAGAGGAAGATTAATACTAACTATTATTGTTGGGCCTTATAAAACTTGAGAGTTGAACTGTATTTTGGGAATGAGGTACTAGACACTTATTTGCATGGCTAGTATTAGTATAAGTGTGATTAGTGACTGAAAACCCTTTGCCAATTCATCTAGTTTAAACATAATTAGTAGTTACTAATTAACAATTGTGTGTTTATAATTTTTTGGAATTAACATATAATATTGATTTTTTCCCCAAAAGAGCTTTTTATCCCGCCACCCCCTGTATTGCCACCACCACCCCCGCTTATGAAGGAAGTTTCTGAAGAGCTCCTTTTTCCGCCCCCACCAGTCTTACCACCACCACCCCCTCCTGGATTTGAAGAAAACCGAGGTAATTTGAAAGAAAACATCGCGCATGCTATTACTGTCATATATATACACTCTTTCATCAACGTTTCTTGGAAATGAAGTTTGTTTCCTCATACCTTATTTTTGAGATTATGACCAGGTCTTATTTATGGGACACCCTGGTAACTAAAAGCTCACCTATTTAGTAAATATAGATTTAGGATTACCGGTAACACATAAATACACCACGTTCTTGATTTTCGTCAATCCGCCTAATGAGGTTTCGAAATTACAAGTATTTTGCTCCTTAATTTCATTAGGTTCGTAAGCAGCTGTTGGTGCCTTACAGTAACCATTTAACATGAGACTTCAAATAACAAATTTAACGATTTATCAGCGTGTGTCAAAATGGAACATTGTTTATGTTTACCATCAATTTTTTGTGTGTTAATAGATTTTTTTTGGAACTAACCTTTTCTCATTCATTTTTATACCAAAGAGCTCGTACCAGTACCCCCTCTATTCCCTCCACCGCCCCCACTTACAGATGATATAACTGAAGAGCTCCTTGTTCCACCCCCACCAGTATTACCACCACCACCTCCTCCTGGATTTACAGAAGAGCGAGGTAATTTGGGAAAAACCTATACAGTACATTCATAGAATATAAATGGCATGTGCATGTATAAATAGAAAGTTGAAATAATTTTCATAGTAAATTTATAGTGGCTTGATCAATCTCTAATTGTTTTTTTGTATTATTTTTGTGATCTATGCCGGATTTAATCAAGATATTTTTGATAACCAAGTGCTTTTTGGTGTGTATTTTGTTCATGTTCGATAATTAATTTTTTTAATCAACGCAATCCATCCTTAATTCATTTTTGAAAACTTTAGTATACATTGGTATATAATGTAGTTTGTGTAATTGCATTTAGTAATGAAATATCTAATAATACTAATATCGACTGAGCTTATATTTATTCCTACAGAACTGATTCCACTACCACCTGTGATGCCTCCACCTCCGCCACTAGTTATTGAACAATTCACAGGTAAATGGTATTTTATTTAAAAAAAAAGAATCAAAATATTAAATTCTGTCAAAAACTTGGACATTTTACATTATGCATTCATTTTATCTATGAATGCGAAAACTGAATATAACTATAGTTACTGAATTGCGCACACAATTTCAAATTTTCAATGTCATAATATCTTTTCTCGCTTTAGAACTGCCACCACCACCGGTCTTACCACCTCCGCCGGCACCTTTGTTCAACACAGTGACTGTGCTCTCTCCTCCACCTCCTCTTATCATGCCCCCTCCCCCGTTGGTTACCACAAGAACTGCGATTCCACCTCCATCACCACTGATGCCACCTCCCCCGCCAATTTTCTTACTCAGAAGACAGGTTTCACCCCCACCTCCTCTTATCATGCCCCCTCCCCCGTTGGTTACCACAAGAACTGCGATTCCACCTCCATCACCACTGATGCCACCTCCCCCGCCAATTTTCTTACTCAGAAGACAGGTTTCACCCCCACCTCCTCTTATCATGCCACCTCCGCCTTTAGTGACCACCAGGACAGCCGTGCCTCCACCGATGCCATTGCTACCACCCCCACCACCATTTTTCCTATTCAGGAAACGAGTGACGCCCCCTCCCCCAATCATAATGCCCCCACCTCCAAATTTTCCCACCCGAGTCACAAGACCGTACCCACCACCCCCGTTAGTGCTGCCACCTCCTCCATTCTTTCTTTTGGTAAAACGTGTTGCTCCTCCTCCGCCACCAGTAATGCCACCTCCGCCACTTTTCCTCAAAACTCAAATAAGAGCCCCGCCTTTGCCACCACCTATCATTCCTCCGCCACCCACTGCCGGGTTTCGGTCAACTACACCTCCGCCTCCTCCACCTCTGATTTCCCCCCCACCAATCTTCAACTGCACGAACTTCACTACCACCTGCCCACCGGTAACTTTTTTCAATGATTTTTTAGGGTTTGTTCACGGTTTTATTGTAGCATAATGTTCTTACGTCTCACTTATTGCTTTGTTCAAACCACCTAGCGCCTAGAGTAGTACCTAGCTAGTTGTGCAATTCGTTGCGATGTAACTATTATTTATTTTATACTATTGCCATACAACACTTCATAAATGTGGTTTATTACATTGAACTATTATAGAAAATATAACTTATATCTTTTGATAGTATTACCACACAATACTACATGGATATGCATGATTAAAACGTGTTCAAAAAATGATTTTCTGAGAAATCCCTGTAAGTGTGCTACATAATTATTCTAAATTAGGAATCTTTTGTATAAATCATAGATCTATTTTCAACACTTTTCGATTCTCAATAATTCATTTTTTAGCCTTGTGAGACCGGATATGAACTGAGTGAAAATGGTACATGCATAGGTAAGAATGGATTGTTTTCTGTTTGTTATGTTGGTTTATTAAATCACTAGTTTTTCATTTATGGAATTACAGTCTCTGTTTGGCTGTATCCGAGCTTATCATATATTAGATTCGCCTATATTGTTTATTATTAGTCACCTAATATTATAATAATCTAGCTATGTATATAATATATTAAATACCGGTATTTTGTATTTTTCATGCCGGTTTTTTAATTCCTAATTTATTAACTCGATTTTTTATTCAAATGGATACCTCGATTTATAATAACAGTTGGTCAATATCATCAATATAGCTGCGTCACAAAAACATATTCCATTTTTAATTGTATTGTATGTTAGAATTATACATATTGTATTACATTAATTGGCATGTAAATTTGGTGATTCTGTAAAGATGTCAACGAATGCTTGAATACAAGTATATGTCATCCAAACGCAAACTGCACCAATGTGAACAGCAGCTTTTCTTGCACCTGCAACGATGGATACATAGGTCACGGACAAAACAACGAGACTGACGGCTGTTTCTGTGGAATTACCAATTGCCCACAATTCTCAAGCTGTGTTATTGTGGATGGAGAGGCAACTTGTACTTGCCCTAATGGTTTTGAATATGACATGATCCTCAATGATTGCAGTAACAAGAATGAATGCTTGGCTTCTGTAAACCCTTGCGGGAACTTCTCTGTCTGCTTTGATACCGCGGGCTCTTTCCGATGTGAATGCCAGGATGGTTTTACCAAATCTGGTGACGTGTGTGTGGACATGAACGAGTGTTTATCGGACCCTTGCATGAAAAATAATACATCTTGCAAAAACGAGATCGGAACCTTCACCTGTAATTGTAACTCGGGATACGTCGGAGACGGGAAAGTAAAGTGCGAATGCGGGGCAAATTGTCCGATACCAAGCTTCTGTGAGGTCCTAAATGGAACAGCAGTTTGTTCTTGTTCTACCGGTTTCGAATTTAGAAATGGCGGTTGTCGAGATAAGAATGAATGCAACAACACTGTTAATCCTTGTGGAGAAAATGCGATGTGTTCAAATACAGTGGGTTCCTTTGCATGCAATTGTACCAACGGATATGAAGGAACGGCCCCAGACTGCACAGATGTAAATGAATGTACCACAGATTTACACAGCTGCTCTGAACTCGAACGGTGCACGAACCGTCCAGGCACTCACATATGTGAGTGTATATCTGGGTATGAAAGGCTCTCGAGTGTCAGTGAATGTACAAACATAGACGACTGTGTTGGGAACAATTGTACAGGGAACACGAAGTGCATAGACCTGTTGAATAATTTTCGATGCAACTGTCTCGATGGATTCTCGGGCCCGCTTTGTACAGGTTCATATGTCTTTATGCTGTGTGCAGTTTCTGCATGGTGTGAAATCGCTACTAACATCTTGTACAAATGATCTGGTGTAGTGATTCTTGAATTGTTTCAATAATTACGAGTGTAAAAGTATGATGGTAAATTATTATGGTTATTACTAGATGACAATTCACAATTTGGGAGGAAATGGTATCCTAAGGGGAGTAATGTAACCTGGGACTCTGATAACCACTGATCTGGTATAATTGTCTTTAATGTAAGGCTTATGGTTAAGAGACATCATTAACAGTTAATTCTACTTATTGAACTGAATGCTCAATATGGTAATGTTAGTCGGCCGACCAGATTTTATGTAAATAACTTCAAGTACAAGTTGATTGCAGATGCAGATTGTGAATGTGGTTTAATGAATACATGGAGACTTTATGTATGCTTTTATCGAAGTTTTGCATGGTTCTCGATAGTTA
Source organism: Halocynthia aurantium (assembly GCA_013436065.1). Taxonomy (NCBI): domain Eukaryota; kingdom Metazoa; phylum Chordata; class Ascidiacea; order Stolidobranchia; family Pyuridae; genus Halocynthia; species Halocynthia aurantium. The sequence continues at coordinate 3,693 of QXVX01008533.1, read as the reverse complement.
TGATTCTAGTCTTTGTATTGATCAATTTACCTTTTCTGTTTTCCTTTGGGGTAAAGTAAGTAGATATCTCCTCTTCATTCTTATAAGTGAATCACCTTGACAGTGTATTTGAATTAAGTATGATATTTAATGTTTAATTACTTATCATAATAGTAGTATTCAGTAGATTCAGTAAATGGGTTGAATGTAATACAATGAATCTATATCTGCCCATGCATCAATAAATCATATATTACCCAGCATTCAATAGGTAACATAGTAGCTTTCATTAATTTATTTATTTCTGAATACAGTGGAATCTCTGTATTCAGTTACTTTCTCTCTTTGTGATTTTTGTCATACTGGATTAATCCTGCTTATTCAGCCATTGCACTAATCCTTTTGCCCACTCGAAACATCAAACACCCTCGCCAAGTTTTAGCTTGATTCCAAATTTTGCTTACCAACACATACGTTATCCTAACAGTTTACCTAACAGTTAATGTGAAAAATTCTTTGATATATGCATTTGAATATAAAAATATAAAAATTGCTATATTTTAAATTGATTAACTGCATTTTAACATTGACCGCTTGCTTGTCTGCTATTGACTCTCTGATAGGATTTGTTAAACTGAATTTTTGAAAGTTTAATTTACCAATTTGGTTGACTTCTAACCAAGCCATTTTTCACATTTTAGCTTACTGCATGTTGAATATTATTACTTGCCTGAGTGGAATTTAATATTTTTTGTAGTTCTAGCTAATTTTGTAAATTGTAATTCAGATATCGACGAATGCGCGAACAGTACTCTCAATACTTGTCATGAAAATGCTCAATGTAACAACGTGGAAGGAGAATATACATGTCAATGCAAATGTGGATATGAGGATTTAACGACAGATAGCGGTAGTAGTAATCAAGGAAGAATGTGTGGTAAGGAATTGAATTGAATATATAACTGTTGTGTGATATCCTAAATACAGAGGTTCACTATTTGAATTATCATGCAGAACTTTTTACTAGATTGGGAAATGCAACAGATAACTTGCTTTTGAGATATTTCACATCCGATATCCAGATTACTAGGTTGGTTAGGTATTCACTTTATTTTCCTTTCACAGATCTGGATGAATGTACCTATGGTCTCAACAACTGTCAATATCAATGTAAAAATATCATGGGAGGTTTTGTTTGTGAATGTCCGGAACATTTCAACCTGAATCAAGATAACAGAACTTGCACTCGTAAGTAAACTTGGTTCCATTTTAAACTCCTAATATTCTTAATTATGTAAATTGAAAATATAATAGTAATGTTGACTTTGAATAATAATGGTATAACTAAAGAAACAATAATACTACAACTACTTAGGGTATACTAGTGTACAATAATGCAGTACAATAGATGTATATGATCCAATTAAAGAATTTACTGCACTGATGAATAACCAATTGATCCCTTACTAGCTCATTGAGAGATCTCTACAGGTGATTTCTTTTTCACAGCTGCATCCTCATGCCAGAAAAGCTGTGACAACGGAATCTGTTTCATAGATCCGACTGGTAATCCGATGGGCGATTGCAAGTGTGACAAGGGTTTCATGTACATTAGTGCTCTTGAGATTTGCGTAGCCAAAGTTTATACTTGTGTCAATCAACCAAGTCCGACTTGTCAACAGGTAAATATAGAAACATGTTCGATTGACTGAAGGCAGATTTGCACAGTGGAGTAAGTTCTTCTATGCATTGGTGAAAATGGGTTTTAAAAATAAGGGGAATGCCAAGGTCCACTGAGATGCTGAGGTCGGGAGGGGAAGGAGAGTAGACGTAATATGTCGCTAAAATGAGGAGAATATGTTTTTTAAATTGTGCCCAATCAAGAAATATTTATCACAATGTAATAGTAACGCTGTCAATTTTTATTAATAGTTAGTCAAATAGCTTCTGTGATTGTCGATTGTCTATTTTGCATTAGTGGGTTAAATATACGAAATGCGCTATTTCAATTTATATGGTAATGATTTTTTACCTACAGATTTGCTCAGAAGGACCTCAGAATGAACCTCCTGTCTGTTTATGCCAGGCGGGATACTCTTCAGATCCTGTGGTTGGAAATTCGTGAGTGATATATTATGAGGCCCCTAGCAATAATTAGTCTAATTAGAGTAAATGATGATATGTTCGTATTCAGTGCAGTGATTACTTTTACCGTTTACCAACTTCACCTTGTAGTTACATGTTTTACTTCAGAAATGTATTAGAAGTATCAGAAGTGTTAATTGATATATGGTCGGTGTAAAAAAAACATTTTCAAAAATTCAAAAATCTTATTAGTATGTATACAAGACAGTATTAAATGCAGTGTATCGTCAGAAAAAAGGACCGGAATTGTGTCCCTCACACCCTTCATTCATTTAGATAGTTTTACTATAACATCTACTCAAAAATACATGTCAAGTTGGTTAATCTTTAAATTAACAAATGGAGGCAATGCATGAAAATTACAACTGCTCCTTTCTGGTGCCCAAACTATCATACCTGCGATACGACACAATAACTCTGCTTATTTTCATTCGTAGGGCATGCTGTGTGAAAGATGCATGTTTGGAAAATTCCTGCAGTGGAAATGGAAACTGCACAGAGACAGATTCCGGGATCATTTGCAGCTGTAATGTTGGTTCCAGCGGTTCAATCTGTAATATTTGTAAGTACATTACACATGCCTGAGATAGTACACCATGTACATGTAAATTCATCAAAAATATTACTCTTTACCTTACCCTGTGGTTTCCCGAACCTTGATTTTATCATTGAGAATCTTGAGTCGTTATTTGGTGAACTTGAACTGAGGGACTTCCTAGCTAAATAGTTAAATGAATATATTGAACCCTGTGATTATGGAGCTAGGATCTTAACCAAGGTCCTCAACTTGATCCCTACTATGTCTGCAATATCATGGTCTCTGAATAAAAATTTCATCCAAAATATCAAATACTGGATTAGGGATTCTTAGAAATTCAAATCTTTTATTAATCTGGGATAGTTAAATTATTCTGCAATTCTTGCAGTAAATAACAATACATATTTCTACTTTTAGCATGTAATCCCAGTTCATGCATGAATGGCGGAACCTGTGTGCTTGGTCAGAGTCAGACAGAATGCCAATGCCTCGATGAATTTGCTGGCTCAACCTGTGAGGTATTGCAATATTTTATACATATATATTTATATGTTAGGGCTTCTCTGTATCAAAAGCATCTATTACTGACTGGCTCTTGCTGCTAGAAATACACCAGCCTCAGAATCATCCACTCGTTATTGGTCAATAACCATTGGATTTTGTATGCCAAAATGCCATGACAGAAGTGATTAGTAGTGTTTCATGATGGTACTGAAAGTGATTTCTAAAGTTTTAAGAAACATTAGATACAATACATAACAAGTTTAACTTTTATATACTTCCGATTAGGCAAGATTCATTCCCTCTAATTTCCCATAACTAGCAGCAAATAAACAAGCGAACAGAAGACTATGTGTGAGAACAAATAAACTTTGACCCTGGAAATACCATTACAGGGCAATTTTATCCACTACAACTACAGTCGAGCCTTTCCTTGACTACCATAAATTGGATAGTACATTAACATCCACTATGACATGTAACTATGATTACACTTTGTTGTTATAGATAAGAAAAGCAGAATCATGTAT
>QXVX01008530.1:0-30639 GCA_013436065.1 Halocynthia aurantium | reverse complement strand
GCGGCTTACAATCGAATAAATATGGTAAGCAAAAGAAATATTTTCTGCTTGGCATATTACACGCTTCAGGTGTGTTAAGAAATTCTTCTTGGTAGAAGGCTAAAAAACTGAGACTCGAAGAGAGAATTGTATGTGCGTTCTTTTCTTTTATTTAGCTCTTTTTATAGTCGTGTGTACAGAACAGGACGTTACCACGGGTAATATAATCTTTTGTATTGTACCACTGTAGAGTAACTTTTCACCTATTGAACATATGCCATATAAAAGGGCGCGGTAAAGGCAAGTTACTATATTTACGACTGTGGTTCGAATCTGCAAAGGAAATTTTTGATTAGAGTATTAACAAAGACGTGTGGTCAGCACTGTTAGCAATACACAGCTTCTCTTTACGTGAGATAAAGAACTGAACTACTTTTATTAACTATATACAGTTATAAAACGCGCTTTCCTTCTCCACAAGTCTGAATTAACTTATAGCCTCGTTTAAATGGTATTTTGACATTAGTATCAAATTACCTTAACTCAGATTTATCAAATTCTGGTTCATTAGGCACTAGAATCATTTAGACTTTTAGAGTATTTACGATTAAAATATAAATTTGTCAGCGGTCAATAAGTTGGAATAGTCGTTTCTATAAGGTTGCTTTTTCTATTGCTTGATTACCTGAAAATTATAACATTTTCAGATTGTCTACCCGTAAACTTGGACTTAACCGTATACTGTACAAGAGCATTCGGAAGCAATGGCAGGCGTCCCTGTTACGAATCAACCACAGTGGATGGTGAGCCCTGGCTCCATTCTAGGGTGCCCACCAGGATTGGAGTACCTTACTCAGCTTGACCAAATCTTGGTTCATCAACAAGTAGAATTATTTGAGGCACTTACCAGTATCGAGATGAAAAATAAATATGCTATCAAAAATAGCCTTGGTCAGCAATGCTATTTTGCTTATGAGGAATCCGATTTATGTATGCGCTTATGTTGTGGTTCTGGTCGTGGATTTCTCATGCATATTGTTGACAATATGGGCCAGGAAATAATTCGAGTTGAGCGACCATTCAAGTGCTGTGCTGGATGTTGTTGGTGTGCGAATGCTGATTGCTGCGCCTTCACCTTATCTGTTGAATCTCCAGCTGGAACTCCTATTGGATATATACGACAGATGTGTTCAGCCTGGAAACCGCACTACGACGTCATGAATGCTAATCATGAAACAGTCTTGAAAATAAGGGGCCCCTGTTGCATTTGTAGTGGAGTCTGCTGTACATGCGATTTTCCATTCGAAGTTTTTCCAATTGGAGGCGCTGATCCACAACCTATTGGTAAGATCTCTAAGCAATGGTCTGGATTCGTTAAGGAGGCATTCACCAATGCAACTAATTTTGGGCTGGAATTTCCAAAGGATTTAGATGTCAAGATGAAAGCAGTTCTGTTGGCGGCGACTTTCCTTATTGACATGATGTTCTTTGAACAGAAAAATCAATAGTGAAAGCCTAGATAAGTTTTTACCTGCTAATATATATATACGGATACTCTTCATTTAACCACCAGGTTTCCTTTCAACGACCTTGTCGTGAAGTGAATTGTTCGATAAACGTGTCGGTAAAGTAGAATCTAACGCGGTCGTAAGTGTGAGGAAAGATCGTAGTTGGCAATCGTAAGTGCGGGCGGTCGTTAACCTGAGTACCTGCGTATATATCAATATACGGTGAAATCTTGAAACGAGTATCCGGATATCTCGAACTAATTTGCCTGGTTCCGCGAATTCGAGCTAACGAGCTTCTACCCTGTATATATCAAATTACTGTTAATATTGTAGCTTAAATATTATTTATTATACGGAAGTACAAGCATTCTTTGATCTTCTTATCCATTTCTATTTTTTAATTTTCAAAGCTCTTCAATAAAACACTCATTTATCGTTTACGCCGTGTATTTAGTTCTTCTAGAATCTAGATATTGCACTTTGATTACTGTATACTGATTTTTAACCGCTGATATACCGATTTTAGTTTTTACCACTGCTTTTTCACTACTTTGCATATAAGTGTACTATTTCATGTTCTTCAATCCGTACACTGAAATATTTCATACATGGAAGCATTATATATTGTATTCAGTAAAAGTGCATTCTAAATTTTAATATATTTCTGTAAGTGGGCCGAATAAAAATTACTTACATTACACTTACATTATATTTCCGTCATTTTTGCCTCAATTTTTCATGTCAAGAGCAACACCGGCAAGTGCGGCAGCATCAAGCAATATCACTTTAACAGAATTGTCTTACTGGCTTTTACTTGACACGAGTAACATGGGTGGTTCTGCTACTATTAAATAAAACGTATGACGGATACATCTGCAACGTAACATGCTTCAGGGAATTCATTTTGGAAGGAGACTAAAAACTCGAGAGAGGCTAGAAATTACATTTTAATGTTTTTAGCTGTAGATCCGGATTTAACTAGTATATACTATACAGAAGCTTTCTGAATAAATTACATGAATACCTATTTCGAATCAACCACAGTGAAATAAGATCCCTGGCTCCGCTCTAGGATGCCAATCATATGAGAGATATTCCAGACAGATTCAAACTTATCGAAATACATTTTTAAAATTAAAAATGTGATTAAAACTCCAATATCAATAAATATATTACGCAGTCACAGCTGCCCTATTCGAAGTTGAGCTATGAAAATTTCAATCGGAGCTCTTTTCTACCACAGACAAGTTAGTTATGACAAGTAGTTTGCTTATGATTTTTTGAATACACTGGTTGCTATCGCAGCATCAGCAATTTTTTGTTTACTTTCTGTCCAATTAAAAAAATTGTACTTAGTGATATGATGACTCATTTTTGTATGAGAGAAAATAACTGGCAGATCACCCCTACTTCCTATAATTGAAATGAGTCTGTCTCACATGGGTATTTTTCTGTCAATTGTTACTCACTAATACTGATGAGGAATTTGCCTTGAATGGATTTGAACTTTCAATCAACTATATGAAGCGATTCATCTGAAGTTTCTCGACACCAGCTATTTTCGCAACAATGTAGTTCATTTTAGTTGCTCCAGCAACCTTTAAGCTTATCGCATTTTACTTATTTTCTCTCAGTAGTGGCAAAATATACGACACGATTATTGCATTGTTAGTTTTCAACAAAATGTTATCGAAACTTGCAATAGATTGAGAATATACTTAATAAATCGGAGACTCAGCTGGCTAGAAATAGTAAGGTTACTAATAATTTGTTGCTGGCGATCTGTGCAGATGGTATCTACCTTTAATTTTTTTTATTTGATTGGTATTTACGATAACTAACACGAAATATAAATTTGTCAGCGGTCAATATGTTGGAATAGTCGTTTCCGTAAGGTTGCTTTTTCTATTGTTTGATTACTTGGAGATTATAACATTTTCAATATTGTCTACTTGTAGACTTGGATTTAACCGTATACTATACAAAAGCATTCGAAAGAAATGGCAGGCGTTCCTGTTACAAATCAACCAGAGTGGATGGCGAGCCCTGGCGCCATTCTAGGATGCCCAACAGGACTGGAGTACCTCACTCAGCTTGACAAAATTCTGGTTAATCAACAAGTAAAATTATTTCAGTTACTTGTCGGTAAAAAGATGAAAAAGAAATATGATATCAAAAATAGCCTTGGTCAGCAATGCTATTTTGCTTACGAGGAGGAACCAGATTTGTGTAAGCGCTTATTTCCTGGTCGTGGATTTCTTATGCATATTGTTGACAATATGGGCGAGGAAATAATTAAAGTTGAGCGAGAATCGAAGTTCTGTGATAGATGTAATTTCTTTTCGAATACTGATGGCTTCGCCTTCACCTTATCTATTGAATCTCCAACGGGAACTCCTATTGGATATATACGAGATACGAGTTCAGCGTGGAAACCGGGCTACGACGTCATGAATGCCAATCGTGAAATAGTCTTGAAAATAAAGGGCCCTGATTGCATTTGTAGTGGAGTCTGCTGTACGTCCGAAATCTCGTTTGAAGTTTTTACCGTCGGAGGCGCTGATCCACAGCCTATTGCTAAGATATCTAGGCAATGGTCTGGATTCCTAAAGGAAGCATTCACGGATGCAAATAATTTTGAGCTGGAATTTCCACAGGATTTAGATGTCAAGATGAAAGCAGTTCTATTGGGAACAACTTTCCTGATTCAAAAGTCGTTCTTTGAAAAGAAAAAAACAAAAAACAGTTTGTCACCGCTTGATATCCTGGAATTTGGAATGGAATGATCGTTTCTTTAAGGTTGATTTTTCGATTGCTTGATTACTTGGAAATTATGAGATTTAAAAAAATTATCTAAATCTAACTGTAGACTTGGATTTAACTCGAACTCCTATTGGATATATACGAGAGACGAGTTCAATTCCTTAAGGAGGCATTCACGGATGCAACTAATTCTGAGCTGAAATTTCCAAAGAAATTAAAATCTTCTAGGATTATTTTCACTCGTTAATAATTGTATATATTAAATTCCTGTATATTATATTCCTTGGATATTGTTGTACAGAGATACAAGCATTCTTTAATCATTTTAACCATTTCTATATATTCAATTTAAAATGTACTTCAGTCAAACATACATTCAATGTTTACACCATGCATTAAAATCTTCTCTGCATTGTAATTAAATTATTAAATTACTGTTTTCTCCATTGTTTTTCAAATAGATTGCATATTTGTGCATGCTTCCATAGTATTCAATTCACACACTGAAGTGTTTCATAGTGCATAATAATTATTGTTATTTTGTAGTGATTGTTCTCTATCTGGGACACCACTTCATACTGCTTCATGTGAACTGCACATTCTAAATATTAAATACTTTGGATAAATGTAATATTGTACAAATTTTAACTGATCCGATAAAACTACATCAATAAATTTATAGTATGGTTACTACTAGGTCCATGAAAGATCTGTTGCCAGTATTTTATAACGTAAAGTGTTCGTATGTGCGGACGGACGGGCGTTAGTCACATAGGCTAGGCCGTGAGTCGACGAGTGCGTATAGTGTTTTTATCTCTATTATATTTTTCATCATTTCGTGCGGATTACAATCATGGGCGCCTCACAATCAGGGACGGCTTACATTTTCCCCTCACCATACCGAAGTCTGATGCTGAAGTTCTGCTATATTCTTTCTCATAAATAAAGGAGAAATTGTGTGTGTGTTTAGATGTTTGCTCGCCCATAACTCCAAGGGTTCTTGACTAGGCGAATTGAAAACTTGCACGGGGATCGGTTTTAGGCAGGAATAGGTTATAGGCTTCTTTTTTTTAAATAGGGGCTCCAATCGCGGCCCCAGTTCAGGCTCAGGTAGGTTATTCTATGTTCTTGTGCGGTTTACAATCAATGGCGGCTTACATTATTTTTTAACGCAATTCCTCGCGGCTTACAATCGAATAAATATGGTAAGCAAAAGAAATATTTTCTGCTTGGCATATTACACGCTTCAGGTGTGTTAAGAAATTCTTCTTGGTAGAAGGCTAAAAAACTGAGACTCGAAGAGAGAATTGTATGTGCGTTCTTTTCTTTTATTTAGCTCTTTTTATAGTCGTGTGTACAGAACAGGACGTTACCACGGGTAATATAATCTTTTGTATTGTACCACTGTAGAGTAACTTTTCACCTATTGAACATATGCCATATAAAAGGGCGCAGTAAAGGCAAGTTACTATATTTACGACTGTGGTTCGAATCTGCAAAGGAAATTTTTGATTAGAGTATAAACAAAGACGTGTGGTCAGCACTGTTAGCAATACACAGCTTCTCTTTACGTGAGATAAAGAACTGAACTACTTTTATTAACTATATACAGTTATAAAACGCGCTTTCCTTCTCCACAAGTCTGAATTAACTTATAGCCTCGTTTAAATGGTATTTTGACATTAGTATCAAATTACCTTAACTCAGATTTATCAAATTCTGGTTCATTAGGCACTAGAATCATTTAGACTTTTAGAGTATTTACGATTAAAATATAAATTTGTCAGCGGTCAATATGTTGGAATAGTCGTTTCTATAAGGTTGCTTTTTCTATTGCTTGATTACCTGAAAATTATAACATTTTCAGATTGTCTACCCGTAAACTTGGATTTAACCGTATACTGTACAAGAGCATTCGGAAGCAATGGCAGGCGTCCCTGTTACGAATCAACCACAGTGGATGGTGAGCCCTGGCTCCATTCTAGGGTGCCCACCAGGATTGGAGTACCTTACTCAGCTTGACCAAATCTTGGTTCATCAACAAGTAGAATTATTTGAGGCACTTACCAGTATCGAGATGAAAAATAAATATGCTATCAAAAATAGCCTTGGTCAGCAATGCTATTTTGCTTATGAGGAATCCGATTTATGTATGCGCTTATGTTGTGGTTCTGGTCGTGGATTTCTCATGCATATTGTTGACAATATGGGCCAGGAAATAATTCGAGTTGAGCGACCATTCAAGTGCTGTGCTGGATGTTGTTGGTGTGCGAATGCTGATTGCTGCGCCTTCACCTTATCTGTTGAATCTCCAGCTGGAACTCCTATTGGATATATACGACAGATGTGTTCAGCCTGGAAACCGCACTACGACGTCATGAATGCTAATCATGAAACAGTCTTGAAAATAAGGGGCCCCTGTTGCATTTGTAGTGGAGTCTGCTGTACATGCGATTTTCCATTCGATGTTTTTCCAATTGGAGGCGCTGATCCACAACCTATTGGTAAGATCTCTAAGCAATGGTCTGGATTCGTTAAGGAGGCATTCACGGATGCAACTAATTTTGGGCTGGAATTTCCGAAGGATTTAGATGTCAAGATGAAAGCAGTTTTATTGGCGGCGACTTTCCTTATTGACATGATGTTCTTTGAAAATCAAAACCAAGATTAAAATCTTCGATTTTAATTTTTACTTGTTAATAAATGTATATGATTAATCAACTACTGTATATATATAGTACCTTGAATATTATTGCATAGAGATGAAAGGATTTTTTGATCATTTATATATGTTGAATTTAAAATGTTCAGTCAAACACGCATTCCTTGTTTACACCATGCATTTAAATTTTCTATGCATTGCAATTTAATTACTGTTTTCATGCATCCTTCTAATTCTTGAATCCACGCACTAAAAGAGTGTTTCATATTGTATGATGATTACTGTTATTTTGCGGTGATTGCCCTCCTTCTAGGACACCACTTTCCATTGCTTTATGTGAACTGCACATTTTAGATATTGAATACTTTTGAAAAATGTAATATTGTACAAATTTTAACCGATCCGATGAAACTTCATTAATAAATTTGTAGTATAGGTAATACTATATCCAGAAAAGAACAGTTGCCAGTATTTTATAACGTAACGTGTTTGTATGTACGGACGGACGTTAGTTACATAACTAGGTGAGTCGACAGGTGCTTATAGTGTTTTTATCGCTAAGGCCAAATTTTTGTCGACTTTAAAGTCCATACATATACAATCTGCTCAAATACGACTGACGTTACTATAACAAATCCGATAAATAACCAAGAAAATAATGCAGGACAATTGACCAAATCTGGATCGTTTTTTTAAAAGTATTCTTATAACGCGAAGCGTTTCCATGTACTTCCGTGTATCGATAACAAAATGTACTACGATGGTGATCATGGGCAGATACGAAAACCGGTTATACTCGTGTATAAGCCGCAAATTTACTTGAAAATATGACACATGACACAAACGGCTGTTGAGCTTTTGCTTATTGGTAACTATGGAAATTTGCTCACATACGATGCACCACTAATCATGTATGCAACTTATACGGTACTGGAAGGCAGTTGCAAACCACGGCTTACTTAGGATATAGTACAATTGTGCCTAGCAGTACTGTACAGTACTAACATGAACAATAAGAGTGCTATTTGTATTAAACCAACATAAGCGTTAAAACTTGAAAAGAGTCTTTACGCTTGAGGTCCAGCTAGTTATTTATTTGCACCATACGAGAATTGTGAACGCGTTCTCCTTTTATACGACTCATTTAATAATCGTTTATAAAGAACAGGACGTTACCACTGAAATATTTTGTATAGAATCACTTCACATATTAAAAGACAAAGGGTACCGTATCGCAATATACAGGCACTCCTGTAACGACTTCCTTTTAAGAACTGCTCACGCTAAAGGATCGTTATCGCGAGTGCCAAGCTATAACTGTTAGATAATGTTTCTATCAGTTAGACTTTCGAATACGATAATTCATTTAATATAAAACTGATACTTTGGCGTTAGGTTAGTGTATATATTGACTTTTGTGGGTCACTTTATATACACTCCCGATTACAAGGGCTCGGTATCTGTGCTCTGTCTCTCTTGGTTACGTTGACTTTTTTTGCTTGTAGATCAAATATGAATTGAACCACACGTGTAAATCCTCTAGCTATGAATGACTTCAATACGTGGAAAAGCAGCACAAAATTATAAGGATTTATATCTAAAATTATGGTAGTATTTTTAATTGTACAATATAAACATTTGGAATGCATCCTAGAACAGCTTTCACATGGAAGATTTTCCATGATTGGCTGCAGATATACACGGAATTCTTGTGAACAATCATGCATTTAAATTTGCTATGCATTGTAATTTGTTACTAGTTTACTGAGTTTCGAAATCATTATATTTAATGCTGGGTTTTTGATACATTGCATATTTTCTACTATGCCCTTTAATCAGTAAATTGAAATACTGTATTTCATATTTCCCAATGATTACTGTTATTCTGTGGGGCTTTATTACTAGAACTATGTTCAAGTAGTCAACTAGAAGTCCTTACAAATATTTAGGCATTTGTGTAACACAATTTTGAGCTGTACATTTTAGATGAATGCAATATTATATAGAATCGTATTAATATTAATAAACAAGTATTATTAAATCTGGTAGTATGGCAATTACTAGGGCGAGACTAGGTCTATTGAAACATGTTATCAACTTGAAAAAAGATCCTACTCAAAAGCTGCAAAGATCTTTTTCAAGTAAGTGTGCTATAACATAATTAAAGGTATTGTTATAGTATTTAAGATATATACATCTCAATACAGTGGATCAGCAGTCATTTTCCATCGACGCTGAACCAAAATTACTGTCAGAAAAAATACCAATATTTAATGTGGTAAGTGTTACATGACTTATACATAACAGCTGTGTTTCTAACGCACCATTCTACTCGCAGTTTCACATTGATTCTAAAGGAAACAGTGCTAATTATGGTAAGTTTTCTGAATCTTTCCATTGTGATTTAATTATCAAGAAGACAGCAATTCCAACATAATATTACATTTACATTCAGTGGCCACTTAAATTACATTTTATTTTTATAAATACATCAATATATTTATTGCTGTGTTCTAGAGGCAACAAAATCAGCTTTTTACAATGAACTCGGTTTGAGCGCAAGAGATCTAAGGTTTCAACATTCACATATGTTCTCTCCGAGGAACAATAAAATTATTCTTAGAATTCAGGTGACAAATTGTATTATTATTTAAATTCTAAATTAGAGCTTTAGTTCAATTGTGGAGCATTGCCAGTTTGCCACTTTTGATTTAATTCAACTTAACTTATATTGCTGAATCATAAAATCCATGATAAACATAATATTGTAATCATTTGACATGATTAAAAGGGTGTATAGGGGCAATAAAGGTTAAAAACAATGATTCAATGCTTTCAAATGAGATATTTACTCTATCCAACTTTTTATTTGGGATATAACTTTTTATTGCAGAGATTGAAAGCTGTTATTTGCCAAAATGCCATCCTAGTTATTGATTTTTCTGTGTCAACTTCAACCAGCCTTTCTAACACTGTCAGCGTCGATGAAAGATTCCTTCAATTCTGTCAGGATATGCCCAGCATTCTGACAAGTAGCACATTGCATACAAAGAATTTGCCTTTTGAATACCGTGCTTTGGAAGTTGTATTGACCTACTATGTATGTTTTATGCATGGGAACTTTATGAATTTGAGATTACCACAATTCCTCACTATCAGATTTAAATCAAGGATGATTTTCCAGATAAACTCGATGACTGATGAAATATTAAAAATGGAGCCAGATATACATAATCTACTACAACGACTTACGGATCCCACAAATATGGCAGTAGACAGATCATTAGTTCATGTATTGCTACAAATGAATGCAAAGTATACATAGTATATATTATTATATATATTAATATATAGTATATATTATTTCTTTGAATCTGAAGTGATTCGTATGCAGGTTAAACAGATTTTCTACCATTGTTAAAGAATACTGTCAAATGCTCAGTGAAATACTCGAATATGAGGATGAACTAAAAGATATGTGTATAAGTGTAGAAACTGAATCTAATGATTTCCCAAGGTAATGAAGATCTTTTTCGAAACCCACGAATTGCTTGTTGTATATAATTTACATTTCTTTACCATGTTTGCAGATCAACAATGGTTTATGATGCATATGTATTCAACCCTCATGTCGACAGTGACACTGACAAAGCTGAAGACAGTACTCATTTTCAAAGTTTACAAAAATGGAAGTCTCAAAAATATAAAATAAACTTACTTGATGAAATGGAAATACTACTGGACTCCTACTGCAAAGAGGTTGAGATGAAATATTGCACTTAAAAGAATATTTGCCTCATTTTCATTGCCTACAGGGAGAGGAAATTGGCCACAAAGTTGCTGAGCTGAAAGAAGCAATCGAAAATTCCAATAGTGCTATTCTGATTAATTTGGATAGGTAATCCTTTCAAGTTTTATGCGTTTTGTAGAAATACTGTAGCAATAGACAACTATAGATATTATTGAACTGAGTAATACAACATGAATAGGCATAGAGCATATATTTGAAAACTGTTGAAAATAGTTTCCTGTGAAAATATCATATATGGTGTATAAGGGTTTAGAGACATTAACATAAGTACTGTGCTCTGTGGGCCCTTGATTTTCGGGAGAGTATAACTAACACACGAAAAAGTAAAGCTTCAAAAGATTGAATCTCAATCTTTATGAAACAGAAAACAGTCAAATTAGAGCTGTGTGTATAGTAGTATATACAATACATTGCTGGCATTGTAGTTGTATTGATTCAACATTGCTTCTAACAGTCATCGAAACATGCTACTTCGATATGAACTTCTTTTGACAATGGGAATGTTCACATGCACCTGCTTTGGAATGTTAGGAATGGCATTTGGCATGAACTTGAATTCATCTTTGGAAGAGGTAGGTTTGAGGATCAAAACTTATCAGAAACTATGTCAATAGAAAGTAACAAAATTGGGTGCTAGTATAGTATGCGGTCCACCTCATTTTTATTATTGAAAAATATTGGATCTAAAAATGGTTCAAGACATTTTAACCCTAACTTCCGAACCAGATACTCCAGTACTACCTAAAATTATGTATGCACAGAATTTCACTTGGAAGATTTCAATTTTTAAGTCTTATAGTATGGTGGGTTACATGTCATGATAATAACTGTCAATGCAGCCTACTGAAGCATGATAATTACTGCTACAGTATAGGCGTATATATATATATTATTGTTTGCTCCTTTTCAGAATCCTTCAGTTTTCTGGATAGTGTCTGGCGTAATGTTTCTAGGTGCTGGGGTTTCATGGATTGGACTTTATCGACAAATAAACAGAGCTCCAAAAAAATTCATTTCACAAGGTTTGTTTAGTTCACTGATTGCATGATCATCGCATAACTTGTTATCACCTATATATCATTCATTTTTCTAGGAATAGAGAAATGGAAGTGATGCGAATCCTGCTAACTAAATTTTTAAAGGTAATCGAATTACTCACAGCACTGGGAAAAACAATATGCGGATGGTATACGAAGTTTGAGAGTGGAATGCATAACGTTTATTTTACGAGTTGCAATTAAAAAGTACACCTGTTTATTTTGTTTTCACTGTGAAGTTACAGACCATTCAGCTATGTTACCAGAAGTTCATAATTATGTCGAATTCAAATTTCATCGTTTCCAGCTTGATAAAAGTAGAATAAAGGGACTTCAAGCTATATCTTTTCAATTATTGTCAGCTTGGATAAGTTATTACTTGGTAAATAGAGTTTACTTTTTATTGTCACTGTTTGTCAGAGGGTAATTAAAGTAGAAGAGCAAGCTTGGCTTGGCGTAGAGTTGAAATTCCCATTGTTACTGTTTGTCAAAGGGTAATTAAAGTAGGACTGAGGCGAGCTACACGATTTAGTGCCAACAAATATTGTAGTAAATCCCTGGTAACTACCAACAATATAAAAAATTAATGAGGGTTAACAGTCGACTGTTACCATTAGAAATGACAAGCATCAACTTAAATTGAAGATGGTTAACTCAAAAGTGAAATACAGGTACTCCTAACGTCATTTACGATAGCTCGCACTTACCACCGTTATCATGACTGCCAACTACGACCGTTGGATAGTGTTTTCATAAGATTTGTGACGCATTTCGTTATTCAAAAAACGCATATATTGGTAACTCTGCATCTCTTATGGACTGTATTACCATCGGGTGACAATAAAACAACATATTAGGATATTTTCCAGGTCGTTGGAGCAGATCCTGGTAATTAAATGATGAGTTGGTTCACCGACCAATTCGCTTAACGGCTAGGTCATTAGAACAGAAATCCGGTCGTAACCAAATGATTGTTCATTTGCTACGATCAACTTTATTATAAGTGAATTAGGTTCAACCCCGCCTCTTAGCGGTACAGCGGTACAACGGTACAACTTAGTAGAAACGAAAGATGGCGCAAGTAATTGAGCTCCTTTCAGGTCCAATCAGCGTAAAATTATTGCAGTAATGCACATAGCGGCTAATCGCGAATGGGGTAACATTTGGTCAAATGAATATCCACACTGAAAACAGCTGCCCCAATGAATACCAACTTTGTAACCATGCCTATAACTGACACCAGGATAGGGAGTGTACGTTATTTGAAATTTCTATACATATAACATTAAGCAATATAAATTACGTTTTATGTAGCATGCGAACGTCTTACCATAGTTGACTCTTATAGCTATGTTCGCAAGTTGGTGTGCGGGACAACGCTATTGGCAACGCAACGAACATGTTGCTCTGTTGTTTAGCGTTATCCGTGATGTGTACGTGACTTCTGCGTTTCAACTCATGGCAGTATAGTTAAACAGTGATCAGTATAGTCTGATTGTATACTATAGCATAGTCAGAGAGCTAGAGGGGGTAACGCGTTAGTGGACCTGGCAACCTCGTCTCCAGTGTATGGCCAATAGTTATGTAAATTAGCATGTGAAGTGAACAATAACAAATTTACTGTCGCGGCTATGATCGCAAAATAGTGTTCTAGAAATTATCCGTTTAGTTGCTTGTTTAGTGCGCATTAAGTTGTTGTTTGGCGCGTGGTTTGATACATACGTATCGTTATATATTGAATTTTCCACAAAGCGAGTCCCACAGCATTTGCTACTCATGTCAGTATGCTATTCTTCCCGTTAGTAGTGTGTGCAATACAGTAGTGCCATTTTATTTTGCAAAACTGCGCGAAAATCACAGAAAAAGGTAGCCGAAGATGCGCGTTAATTGAAATAATGTATTTTCAATTACCAAACCCTAGGAAAAATTGCGCAGTGAATATTATACTTACAAATTTTGCAAGGAAAACGAATAAAAATGTGCAAAGGATGATAAAAAGTAACTAAACTAGGCAGAATAAGGCGCAGATCAGTGGCACGGGGTAGTACAGGTAGAACCTCTTTAATCCGGCAACCTCGAGACTCGGCCATTGTCGGACCAGAAAAAATGCAGGCAAAAAAAAACAGGAAATATCACAACCATGAAAACTTCCGGGCAAGGTTTTTATTGTTCCACGTATAAATGTTACACCACATTTTGCAATTATTTGTCCCTGAATAACACCAGAAAGAGATAAAATATAGCTGGATACTTAAAACAACGTTCGCATAACGAAGATTATGAAGTTACAAACAATTTATACGGTTCGCCCCAGTGGTAAACCTCGACTGTATCCCGAAAAAACAATCTACTGCAGTGTGAATAGATTTTCGTCCTTTAGCCCGTTATCTACAAACTAATGGCGGCGTGGCGGACTACCAGAGTTGCCGGTCGACGACAAAGTCACGAATTATAGAGGTTCAACCTGCAGTGTACGAAATGGTACGCCGCTAGTGGTTCTTACATCTTTGCATGTGAAAGGTCAACAGTTCATCATGACAAACTGTGACATCAATGTTGCCAAGTTGGATGTAACACTGAAAATATTATTTCAGTTCTTCATAATATTTTTAGCATCGTAAATTTTGCTTTTGCACTAATTTAGTAATATTATATTTGGTCTTTTAAAATAGTACAAAATCTTGATACAATACAAAAAATTCCTCCCCAAAAACTCCCCTAAAGAATTACTCCTCCTTCATTATTATAAAACTTAATTTTGAGAAAACAGATAATCGGACCATGTTCATTTATACGGTATTAGATTGTGTATACAGTAGTTAATGGATTAGTTTTAATATGTTGATCCAGAGAGGGTGTATTGATTACAATAGTGGGTAACAATCAAATCATAAAATTACAGTATTTTTTAGACTCTAAAATGCTATTCTCTTTCTCCAAATGTTGCACTACTGAAATTAATCATTTAATTTATCGTATATATTAATAATTAATGTACTGGGAATCGCTTAAGGCCAGTCATGGATGTATGCTCCTATTGCAAGGAAAAACGTAAAGAGTTGCAAGCCTGTGGAAACTGTCATGCTGTGTTTTATTGTAGCCGAGAACATCAAAAAAAAGATTGGAAGCAGCACAAAAAAATGTGCCAAAAGGAGGAACAGGATGCAACACCGAAATCTACTTTGGAAAAATCGTTCAATCAACTTATCTTGAACAACACATCAAATAACTCCTGTGAGCATGACAGCAACACAAGAGACAAGTTGGTGGCAGAATTTGATGTCATAGACACGTTGCCGCAGGAAAGTATCGAATCCAATTCGCATGCATCCAATCCCCAGCATATGCCTCAATGGATAACACAAAATTCGGTTGACTTATGCCCTTTTGAAGAGGTTACACAACGCGATCTAGGTATAGTCAATACTATCGTAAAAAATCTGAAGAACTGGGGAATATCTGTAATTGACAGCTTCCTAGATGAGGAAAAAGGTAACTTGTGCTTGCAAGACGTAATTGAATTACGTGGAAAAACTGATATTTTCCAACCTGGTCAAATTATTCAGTCTGGAAAATCAGAAAAAAGAATAAGAGGTGATAAGGTTGTTTGGTTAAGTGGAACCGAAGAAAGCGCAGAAAATCTTAATTACCTCTTCAAGAAAATGGATCTCATTGTCAGTAAATGTAGCAAGCATTTTTCAGACAAGTATAGCATAATGCAGAGAACTAAGGTACGGTATGACCGTATGACGTTAGATAAAATGGATTTTTTCCTGCTATGATTAACAATTTTTTATCTAGGCAATGTTGTCTTGGTACCCTGCAAATGGTGCTTCATATCAGTGTCATATTGATAATCCTTCTGGAGATGGACGTTGCATTACAGCACTGTACTATTTGAACAAAGATTGGGATGCTGAGGTTTGACCAAAATTAACTTGACATATTTCCATGATATGAAATTTTGATTTTCAATGTTTTGTGACAATTAATTTGCTCGGTGTAAAACCTGTTTAAAAAGGTAATTATTAAGAGAAACTGGAAGATAAGGAATAAACATTATACAGGATTTTTCATTAATCACAATTCTAATATTCCAGAAATATGGTGGAATACTGCAGTTGTATTCGAAAATGACAAGAAAAGTCGCCAAAGTGGAGCCAAAGTTTAACAGACTGTTGTTGTTTTATTCTGATAAGCGGAATCCTCATGAGGTTCTACCAGCATATGCTGAAAGGTTTGTTACTCTAGAAGTTCAGATTCAACATGTATTGAACCTTATTTGAACTCGATATTGCAGATTTGCAATTACCATTTGGTACTTTGATGAGGAGGAAAGATCCAAGGCAATAAAAGCTTGGGCAGAAAAATTCAGTACTGAAGTCCTATCTACCTAAGTTCAACAGCTGAGCTCATGCATCACAGTATTAAGTAAAGTAATTTCACGCTAAAGATTTACTCAGGCAAATGGAAAAGAAGAAACAATTGAAAATTTAAATATCTCTTGACGTGTCAACATCAAAATGTTTCGGTAATGGCCAATTTATGTGCTCCGGATTAGATACGAAAACTTCCATACCTATATCGTCAAGTCGCGCCATTGTAAATCGAATATAATGCACTAAGAACTCCAACCCTCTGATGTCAATGTTTTCGTTTCCATACACCTGATTCCAGATAGATCCAGCTAACGTACAGTCATCCTGCAAGGAAAAGCCTAGAACTCAATCTACCATATTTCCTATGTCAAATATTATAAAGTATTTTCAGGTTCGTTACCGATGCCAAACACATTGCAATTTTAATATTATTTACTGCTAACTATTACATTGGATGTGCCCCTGAACTCAAGGTTAGACGCGGGAGTAGAATACAAGAAATGGGGTTTCTGGAAAAGTCATAGGTTGAAATTGTTATTCTATAATTGAAATACTAGATAATGTTTACCGATTCAGTGAAATAAACAAACTAATATAAATCATGCTTGCAAACAAACGAAACAAATTAAAGTGGCCTATCAAAATTCAACTCTAACAATAGATTAACATTTCCCTTGGTGATGGAGGGAGTAAGATC
This sequence comes from Halocynthia aurantium, assembly GCA_013436065.1. NCBI lineage: Eukaryota > Metazoa > Chordata > Ascidiacea > Stolidobranchia > Pyuridae > Halocynthia > Halocynthia aurantium. The sequence continues at coordinate 13,803 of QXVX01008530.1, read as the reverse complement.
AGATGAATTAATTCATAGTGTTGATATTAAATCACTTTATTACAAGTCTGTTGATATCTAATAAATTTAATTTTTGGTAACCATTCTAGAATAATTGAAGATTAGATTCTCACTTTACCTTCAATATTCCTTCATCATACATCATGAATGTAGTATACAGAAGATTTACATATTCCTGTGTTCGTTTCTTGATTTTAAGATTTTGCTTTACCTCCTCCTCCAATTTTTTCAAACGCTCAATAACATCCTGCCACATCAGTGCTATCATTGCATTTGTAATGACCTGTATTTAGATTCATTTTATTTCATCATGCATTTTAATCTCTACAAGTTTTATAAGCATCACTTCTCCATCTCTGTTCTCTTGCTTGAATCTGATCAACAACATCCACATGTGCATGTAAACGATTTGCAACCACATATCAAACGAGTCTTCCAAACAAGCATGCTTTTGTAATGACACATGATCAACCTGTTATACAATGTCAGACGGTCAGGCAAACAGTAATAATTTTGCAAGACAAAATTCATTTTTTTTTTATAAAGCATGTTGTTTAAAATACACAATAGTACAGCAAACAAACAATATAATTTATTCCTACAGCAGACACTTTGCAAAAGTCGAATCTGTTTTTACACGACTAGGTAGGTAAACATGTGGCTTGGTAAACCATACTGTATATATACATTATATATAATTATTAAGACTCGGTTGTACTGTACTATTTTTCAAAGCTGAGATATATTTTGTATGTTGGCTTGGTCTGTTATGGGTCGAAAATTGGAAGCTTCAAAAGATGTTTGCTAGTTAAGAGAAGTTATTTTTTCTTTAATTTATCTCCACCCAGGGATGGGAAAATTTATAAGTGGGCCCCCTTAATAAGCAGTGCAGATGCAATAATTATTGCGCATACTCATTGCTTTTCTGGTGGCCAAACTGCTAACCCGAACTCGTACATGAATTTAGTGAATTTATTATGAATGTTACTGCAATATTAAGACATTTCTGGATTAGTTGAGGTTCATTATTATATCAAGAACATTTTCTCATGATTTCATATCTGTCATCTGATGATTTCTTTGGTAAAAAGCCAACATGCTCATGTACCAAGTAAATATCAGTGATAGAGGCACCATTATGTTTATTGTTGGGGTGCAATTATTCTGCCTCAGATCACTCAATTCAAATGTTATAAATATAGATACTCCTCACTCAACAACCACCGTTATTACAACTTTCAAACTATACCCATCGATTAAATTTTCTATAAGACCTTAAAAAATTTCGTTATTCCGATAATTCATATAAAACTGACACTTGGTAGCTTTTTATACTCTCATGGACTTTATATCTAAAGATATTTTCCAAGTTGTTTGAACAGATCCTGGTCTTTAAGGAGTCATGTGATTCATGACCAGGTTGTTGGAACAGAATGTGGATGTTATGTGAGGAGTGCCTGCAATGCAATCACTTAATATATATATTGTGAATACAATCGGTGTTTTAAAGACGAATACTAATAGTTTTGTCACCTTCATGTAAATGCCATTCAGTAAAATATGACCCGCTGAAATTAGATCTTTCCTGCTGTATGTATCTGGTATTACAATACCAACTTTAGACAGAGTATTTTTACACCATGATTTCATTCCAGTATTTGATGCAGTAATATTTTTACTGGCTACTTTTATAAGTGAATGTCTCTCCCTCGTATTAAGTTTCAAATAGTTTCCGACAGTTTTGAGCATGGTCAGTTTCACAGGATGAGTTAACAGCCGACAGTGAGTCATAATGACAGCTAAAACTTTACTGTAGCTAAAGAAAAGAAAACAAATGTTGGCTACAACAGCACCTGTAAAGATTATTAAAAATGTCATCGTTATATGTAGAAGCTGTAACAAAATCATAAGCAGGGCTTATGTAGATATTGGGTCTAATAATACATTCTGTAGGTCAGGGGTGTCAAACTCAAATCGCACCTAGGGCCGCATGAGAAATTTCACAAAGATACTGGCTCTGTAATATTAATTATTTTTTTTAAACCAAAACAGATACCAGAGGTGTACACATTCATAGATGAGAGGGGCACTGGCAATAAAGAGCATTTTGTTACTGTGACTGTGGACGATATGCTTGGCATGTTTCAGGGACGCGTGTTTGACACCCCTGGTGTAGGTGATTGGGTGACTCTACATCAGTCAAAAATGCAGCTAATTAACAAACAATACAAAACTTATGGATCATTTTCAGTATAGGTACTCGTCGCCTAACAACCAGGTTCCAACGACGGAGATTTATGCTGTATATGGCAATAAAAAGTAGAAACTACAGTAAAATCGTCATAATTGTATAATCATATGCTCTAAGTAACTCCACAATCGTGATTAATTATGAAATATTATAAAATATCACCTTCAATTGAGAAAAAAATTCAGAATGTTGATGATACCAGCAGGAAAGTGTATGAATTTTATCATTATTAGGACCTAATTAACAAAACTTTCAAGAGCTAGAAATACAGTGGCTTGAATATCCCTTATATAAATATGATAAAAGTGGAATGAAGGTGAATGTGTAGGATGGATTCTTTATCGAATGTGGTCCAAATTTACAGCATTCTGAATTGATTAGACATCCTTTATATTATTCTTTTGTGCATAGGTCTCAAACAGTGGAAATTCTGATCAGTTTCATTAAAAGCTGTACACAGGTGCTCATAAACAACATAAAATATTTAGAACCATAATTAAGTGGGTCATTTTGAAAAAAGTTGGATAGGCTGTAAATGTAAAAACTCATTACATCATATAACATAGATCATCCTAATAAAGTTTGAAAACTTTTATTTCCATATTGAAAGGACATTTCGAAGTGGCAACCCACACAATTCAGTACAGTAGATATCTGCGAGTAAAAGTCGGCTGCAAAACAGACCTTCGAAGTTCGAACTAAAATGTTAACCCTTGACCTCCAATCTAATTTTTTGATAAGCACACAGGTTTTTTATTCAACGCACACAAATTGTTAACCACGAATTTTCCACAACGTCTCTATCATTAGAAACTCATCAGAGCCATCTCCGTGCTTTTGAGCAAGACACAAGTACGGTACCTACTTGCTGAATAAGTTCGCCGAGCAGTCACTGCAGTGGTGATGGTGACCTACGAAGTTATAGTAACCAACCTCTTGGTTCCATTATCACCCCGTCACTGACCATATGTAATACCCTCGCACAAGACATGTAAGCCGCTTCTTTTCCAAAAAAAAAAAACGTGCCCAATCATGGCCATCATCATCAATGATATCATGTCAGGTAATTCTTCGCAGCCCTGGATTTTTGAAGTTCAAGTTGAGTATTTTACCTTTGACATATGTTTTGGAAAGGAACCGCTCTATTTCCATAGATTTACACCTAAATTTTATCCTTAAATTTATTGATAATATGATATAATATATCTTGCTGTTTTCAACAACAGCTGTAAAGAACAATTTTCACTATAATGTAAAGGCAGATTTATAAAACTAAAAAGTGAAATGGAAAGATAGATATAACACACTCACTACCGAATGCAAAATTTTACGCCCGTGTTTAAAAAGCCTAATGTCTGGAGTGGGAGAGCATTGAAGAAAGTTTAGAAATAAAAATCTTAATGGTACAATGAAAAGAAACTGAGAAAAAATTGTATTGTAACTCGACAACACAAGAATATCTTCGTTACTGTATTTTGCAGACTACAGGATACAAAAGTTTTTCAATAAATCAATCTACAACCGCAACACCAAATGTCAAGAACTTCTCAGTTTTTGTCTTAAAGTAAACTGTCCATTCTACTAAAATTTTGTCAAACTTTTATTTCACCTTCGATAGATGGATATATTCGAACGAATGTAACAATAAATGGTACTTACTGTCAGGTTTGCAGTTACATCATTATAATCCTAAACTTTTTTGAGCCAGGTAAGGTGTTGAAGGTAAAAGGGCTGTTTGGTGTGAAAGGGGTTTCATGGGAGTGTTCTGTAGAATATAATTCCATCAGTAGGTATCCAACTACTGGTTTTCATCTAAATGACTAGAACACAGTTTAACCGAAGATTTTCAGCCAAGTGTACCATGTTGGACAGATAAATAAACTATTAAAAAGCGATAATTTACCGGTGGGGGGTAGTAAGCAAGTGCTAATAATAATCTGTGGAGACAGGGCTTGGAAATATATGAACGGTTGAAGATCTACAACTTCAGTTAATTCCTCACTTCATTGCATCCTGCTACAGCTGATGAGGTCAATGAAAAAGACAATCACGATGTTGGATAACAGAGCGCTTGTAAGCAGTCATTGTGTTAATTCTCAATGGCCAGGGCCTAACTTTCGGCATAAAAAACATATCCACTTGGAGTGCTGTTATAGTCTTTACGCATTTGAGATGTGACAGGATGGAAGAGTGAATCATGGTGATGACATCATCTTCAAGGTCACTTCAATGCCATTTGATTGCAGAGTTTGAGTCAAAATTTCTATCTTTCGTTTTGCTTCATCGAGCTGTAAGGATTTAGTGATTTACTATTGTTGTTATGAGAATTCTAGGCATAGGCAATGAGAATGTAATGAATAAAGCCATCAAGGCATAAACCATGAAATTAAATGCATAACCAACTGTTACAAAACTAAATAGCTACAAACCTGTTGTCTGCACAGCTCATAGTTTATTTGTATTTGATCCATTTCAACAAGCTTTTCCGACAGCTGAGCATTTGCGTTCTGCAAATCTACTATGTGGTCACACGCTTTCGCCAATATTCCACCTTTGCTCTGCTTGAATACAAAGGCAAGTTATTTCAGTTCAAAATTCATAAATGTTTGGTCGACTGTACCTGTCCTTGTTTTGTATGATCATTCGCACAATCAGGAATCATGCCCGCAAGTTTTAGAATCCATGTGTTAATCTTATCCCTTCTTCGTCTTTCCACTACATTGATTATGAATATATTTAATACAACAGTAAAATTCATATATTCTAGAGTCTATACCAGCCAAATACTCTTTGCAGATTATTACAGCAGATCAACATCACCTAATATAATATACTTGCATGTAAAGTCTGTTGAAGGCTTACCAGGGTGGCTCTGGTAGCATAATGTAGATTTGGATTGCATAATTTAACAGAAAACATTTGTACTATACAACAGTATCCACTCTGCAGCATAAATGTGCTATCATGATTTTGTACTAGAGTAGAAGATGTGGGGGTAGTCAGACTCTAGTATATGGGGCTGCATTATACCTTCATTATGCTGAACTCTCCTGGTATCATCACGACTTGTTTTTGTTCCGTCATCTCGCCTGAAACATGTAAAATATTGTTGAGTGCAAAAGTATAATAATTAATTATGAAAGAATTTCAGAAAATGATCCCACTGTGAAAATTGACTTCTGTTTAATATCGTTCTTCCACTCTGACTTGTTCCGCCTTGCAACATATCTTGAGGTGACATCATGACATAAAACTGACCTGATAAAGCAACATGTTCATTTAAAAGTTGCATTCTGGTGGAATGATGCTTTCTTCCACCTCCTCTTACCTCCAGCTAACATCTGCTGCTCTGTCTGATTGCTATTGCTTGAACCAGTGGCAGTTGGAGACGGTAGGTCACTGTTGCCGCTGTTACTTTGAAAATATGCAAACCGTGGAGCACTGCTTCCGCTCGCTGTGTTGCTAGATCCCTCATTGCCTGAGTCACCACTGAATGGATTGCCGACAATAGCTACCTAGTGTGGAAAAGTGATTTCCTATTAGGATTGATATCACTGATGAGTATGAGAATACCAACAACGCAGATACACATGAGTAATTCTCTATTTACTGAATCAGACAAAAGTGAAGTATCCTTATAGATAAAGCATGTCATGGAAAGGCCTAAAACAAAGTTTAAAAAGAGAAAAATGTATTTGATAGAAACTATAACACTAAAATTCAAACACCTTTGAAGTAAATGTTAGACACCCAATAAATAAAATCAAGAAAACCTTGTACAGTATTTTGAATTATTTCTTAAATACGGGTTCAATGCGTTTAATCAGTCATTGCCAGAGCACAAAAAAATGCTGTAAAATATAAAATTGACTTCCAGGAAATACCCCCATGCCCTTAGTCTGACCCCTAGTGTCAACTCATTCCCCATATAATTTTTTTTTAATCGTATAACAATCATTTATGCTTTCATATATGTTTTTTATTGCTTCATGTAATTTAAAGCCAGCACTATATTCTTCTTGGTATTTTGGATGACATGCTGAAGGGCAAAATACTAAAAGAAATTAACAGAATCTCCAGAACACTCTGTAAACACACATCTTGGTGCCTTATCATTGCTAACATCACCACCTGATAGCAGATTCATTACCTATTGGCACAGCATGCTTAATTGGTTCAACTCCTCTATTTTGAATATACTATTTACCTGCTGTCCACCTGAGTTCCCATCTTCTTGTGATAATGTATTCAGAATGCCATTAGTGGTGACAATGCTCAAAGTCGCTTGCTGATTATTCTCATCACCACCTACCTGTACTACTCTATATGTCACCTGAATAATTGAATGAATCACTTAACTACAGTTAACTTAATCAACATATAGCAAAGCGTAATGAAAAACAAAGAAACAGATCATAGCAAAGAGCAGTTACCTGTCCATTGTCAGCGTTACGAAACTGGTAGTGCATTCCACTTCTTGGTCGACTTGTGCTGGAGCCATCAGGAATGGAAGTTTGCTCTTCATCTCCTGTTAAACTTTCACCTCCCACAGCTTCTGTTTATGAAGATAACACATAACTCTGAATAATACTTTCCCTCAGCTTATATTATGTAACTGTGCTGGTCAGAAGAAACAGTTATTAAAAAAGTCAAAATTCTTTTTATAGAACAAACAACATTGAAAGATCACCATTTAGCAGATCAACCTGGTTTTCATCATCTAAATCGTCCTGTGTCTTCTCCCTGAAAAAAAAAATATTATTGCTAGAACATGTAAGAAAGAAATCCTTTGAATAGAAACACATGCACACAACTGATAGGTATGATATATCTGTGCGGTACTGAATCCTTCCAATGAAAGCTTTCCATGCACTTCTTCTTTAATTTAATATCGGTAAATGGATGCAAAAAAAGAAAGCTGGACTATATGGAGTAGGTAGGTATAAGTTGGTTGGTACCTGTAATGCTACTGCATTAGATACTTGTGAACTGCAGCTAAACACAATACCATGGATTAATGAGTTTTATTGAACAAAAGCAGAAGGCTTACTCCAAAAAAACATGTGAACAAAAAGATGTACTTGCTACAACACGCACTTTGAAGAAATATTCATTCTCCAGGTTGATAGCTTACTCTAAAAGAAACCATTCAGCAGATATGCAAATATGGTATACAGATACTTGAGCTACAAGGACTCAACTCATATATTCACAGTATATCTGTGATACAATGAGTCTTATTAGGTAAATCCTACCATTTTCAATCTGCACTTATAGAATTGTATCGACAAGACATGCAAGGAATAAGCATTTTATCTAAATTATTGTTGAGCTTGCACTTTCGACTCATCCTTGTTTCATATACGCCTCATACAAACGCCTGTTCTTAGGCAAAAATGCTTCTATACCAATTCCAAAGGCTTATATCGATTCCACAATTACAGGTTAAGATAGACTCACCTTATATCTATGTTTTGGTCTAAACGAATGTCCATGGGCCACAGCCTTGAACGGCGGCAGGGCATTTAAATTTCGCGAGCTAAATCACGAGTTTAGGTCACGGGAACAAACAATATCATGTGATTTCAAGCAAGATGGCTCAACCCTGCGGTGATCTATTTACAGCGAAAGCGTTCTGTATTCATCCGCTGTCTTCAATTATTTAATCGAGTTTAGAGAAAAATCGCTCCGGTACGAAGTGCTATACTGTCAATAAATCGAAAAATCGATCACGTTTATCGAATGAATACAAAAGTGCAGCTGTTAAAATGGTTTGTTTGAAACTAAGTAATGCTACGTGATCCCGATGAATACACAGCGAGAGTGCACGGTCTTCCTATATTGGCAAGCTAAACAGCCGATATGCTGGTTTCTACACCTCCACAAAATATATAACAAGTAATGCTCGAACAAATCTACAAACTAGATTAGGGATACCTATATTGTGACGATTTATGCTTTCCAAAGCCAACGAACCGATCCAAACATTTTATAAATAGGTAATAAGTCAAGATTCTCGACCATCATTCAATCAATTTCAATTTCAAAGTCATTACAAGTTTTTTATCATTTATCATCACAGTCAGTTTTGTACTTCATCATGATTACAAAAATCTTTCAAGGAAATGATGTGTAGGTGCAGAATCAGTTTATTGAAATATACAAAATAAAACGTAAAACAATGAAGAAACAAAAATGTGTGTAAGAAATGTTAGCTATATGCTGATGACAAACATATGACTTGGTAAGCGTAATTTGAAATAAAACATATAGAAAAGTGAGTAGCTAATCGAAGCACCGCTAACATTCCAGGAAATGATTACATTAGATAGGTAAAAGGTATTGCATGATCTCATATCTTTATTCTGCTGAGTAGTTGGTTTCATCACGTCTCATAATTTTGACTCAGATGAATATCATATACTATCAGTCGAACATGATTAAAAGGCAAGTGATAAGAAACAGGTAGTAAAATAAAAATAAGCATTATTGCAATTATCAATTGCTATTATATCATTAGACCAGGCACTAGTACTTGTGCAGGCTTGGATTTTAAAACAACACATAGTCTTGATAAATCTTCCCAATAACAGAAATAAACCCTAGTAAAATATCTTACTGCATTTCATCACATCATTATGCTATATCTCACAGGGTTAGGGTTAGAGAATTTAGATATTCATTGTGAACATAGGCCTATAAGTACTTTATCAGTTGGCAACTTCTAGGTGTCAAACTGAATGTCAGATAGAGTGACTCCACTTAGTGCATCATTCAAATGTTTTCATGTACTCTGTGTATCCCTCAGCACCAGTTACTATTACATCCATCCATATCCTTAGAGTTTCCGGGGAGGGTGCAGTGAGGTAATAAACACGATCGTAGCATTTCACGCAAAAAGTCAAATTAGGTTGTGGGCTCTGTAAAAAAATTTAGTCCTATTATGAAGTGGGAAACTTTTAAATGAAAAACAAAAAGCAAAAACATATAGTCAATTCCAACCTTGTGAGTCTTCAAATGATCAAAAAACACATCTTGGATAGCTTGGAAAAAAACCATACCCCTAAGCTTAGTTTCATGTTTGTCTGTGGAAGAAAAATAGTTAGTAGTTAATAGAGGTTAGTTGTATAAGCACTATGATAATTTGTACTTACTGCTGTAGTAAACCAAGCTTTTGGCAACGCGATCGAAAACAAACCACCGTTTATGCCATGTCCTCAAACGTCCTCCCATCTTCATCATATAACCCCTGATAACAAAAATTGTTTGCCAATTATGAAATTTACTTTCGAGGAAGGGTGAAGTAAAGATAGTTATACCTGCACGAGGTACTATTCAGACAAATATGCCGACACAGCGAAGGACTATGCCCACAGGATTCAATGTGTGCATGAAGATCAAAATCTTTAGCTCGTACCGGCAAGTAACGGGTCATGGGCCGAGTCTATGAAAGAAATTCAGAAGTCAGAATGGCAAACACAAGTTTTGCATTGTAATCGGAATTAAAGGACATGAACTAGACGGGTGGAATTCAGCTGAAAGGTTTTATCCCTCTTTGCAATCAAAAAACAAAACTTCATATTTTCAATACCTGCTTTTTCGTTTCCTGCCTTAATCTTAGTCGTACATCTTCCCCCCTATCCTCTGTCGGACTTGTAGCGATGGGCGACATAATATCATGATCTGAGCTGCTGCTGGTAGTTGGTGCATCAGTGCCAACCGTTGATGATGAAGAAGAAAGAACAATTCTTTTTTCAAAGTCATTATTTATATCATGGTGACCTTTTGTGACATAGGCGTTCTAGTGAACAAAGAAAACACTTGTATAAGGAGATAAGGATATAAGGAAGATCTCCATGGCTAAAATATTTAAAATATAGACTTACCACATCAGCCAGAAGTTTTTGTCTTTCAGCTTTCGCATTTTCTATTCGCCTTTCTATAGCTCTTATCTGTTCAACTTCTTTTCTGTATCAGATATTATATAATAGTTATTTAATTCTCATAACAATATCAGAAGTCTCACGGTATAAAGTCAAACACTTACATTTCAGGACTCTGAATGGACCAAGCTGAAACAGATGTACCTAAACTGTCAAGAGAGCTCATACTGCATGCTTCCAGACCTCTACATCTATTGATAAAAACAGTTGTTATATGACAGTATGATCTACGCAAATAATACCATATATTCGGCCATGACGACGTGTGATAACCTCATCCTTCAGATTAATTGCAGATAGAATTCATTGTAATAATCGTAGGAATATTCGAAAGGAAAAATTAGTAGTAAAGAGTGTTCTCGATATATAATGGTGTGGGACCATAAAAAATTTGATAAAATCCATCTGTTTACCAGAAAAAAAGAGCATAAAAATAGGAAAATGTACATTGGGAACACAGAAACAAGCTATACAAACAACTATAGCTAGACAAAGAAGGTCTGTTAAAAACAATTGTTTGCACACATTAAACACAAGCTATGACTAATACAAAGTTCAATATCCACTGCTCACCTTGAAAGGTCACTGTTTATTCCTGAATTACCCTGAGAGGATCTTGAATCGTTTAGACTTTGTATGACTGGATAGCATGATCGGGAAAGCAGACCATTGTTCGAGGATTGTTCAATTGAACCACCTGGAAAATTGTATCTCATCAGTGATATGTATTATGTATAAATCCCGTTTATACAAATGAAGTATGATGGTTAGTTCGACAGCTAAATCACAATTCAGCTAATGCCATAGTCCCACTATATGGACACCCTGTATAAAGTAACATCTATATGGATGACCTTTGAAAAAATAGAGTATAACTCTATAATAGCGAACAAAATATAGTGGAACAGAGAGAAATAAAATACATATACACTACTACACACCTGACCACTGCTTAATAATCATTATTTTTTGCATACAAATTGTTCCTGTATGCTGTAACCCCTGTAATACTGACATTAAAATAAAGTACTATACTCAAATGACCAAGACTTTTTTCCATATTGGAAAATTCGATGTCATAATGTGAATTTTTTTTGTATGATGCGGTGCAAGAGGCTTGAATATCTGTAGGCTTACAGTACTACAAACTTAACTCACTATTACCAGAAGATTTTAAATAAGCAATCAACTATGGCTATTGATTGAGAAAATAATTCAGGATGATGTGTGAATAAAAATAGTACACATGCAATGCTCACTCAAACCACAGCAAGGATAGAAATACAAAACAGTGAATGAAAAAAAATGATGACACTCCGTGCTCTGGTGTTCTACCTCTTTTTAGTTGGTTTTTGTTGGATCTGTACCGTGTTAAAGTAAAATGTGTAGGGTTTCGTGAAGTTCCGAAAGCTGGCTTTGGTTTGTAGCACAGGGAAGTATCGTCCCTGTACCACAGGCCTATTATGAGCAATGAGCAAATAGGTAAGAAGAGGAAAGAAAATCTCCACTGGCTGGATAAACGTAGCAGTGTAGAAAAGTTTTGAACATAGATCAGCAAGAAATCCATCAGAACAAGAAATTAGTTTACCATTTCAAATGTATTAGTTTAATAGGGGTTATCAAGTTTAAATAATAGCAGATATAAAAGGAAAATATTTATACGGTGGTGCCTAGTACTTTGTAATTAATAGGCACTGAAAACGCACAATAGTAATAATATGTGAGAGACGCTGTCACAGCAAGAGCGGAAGACTAATTTTGCAAACACACAACAGATGGCGTTTACGAAGCAAGCGCATTTTTCACTAAGCGCACAGTTAGAGCGTATAAGTATCGTTCGAAATCTTGATTGAATATCTCCAATTCAGCGTTTGGAGTCTGTAACGTGCGGAGTACGTAACAAAGTATTTTACGATTTATAGTCAGTTTGACTTGGTGATAAGTTGCAACTTTCTATGCAGGATTAATAGTTACTAACCTTCTTTATGGAGGACTTCTCTCATATCTCTCACAGAATCTGCAGTAGCATTTGAGGTAGAATTCTGGTTTGTGTTCAACTGTGTTCCATGTTTATCCTGTAATATGTTTTGTATTCAAAAATATGGTATACTATTGAACTAGGAAATTATGTTTTTATATCCTGTGCTTACTGTGTTTAGAAACCCAGAACACTTTGAGTGCTGTGGAAGTTGTGTTAGTTATGGCCTTACTACTACATACTTAAGGTAATGAGGAAGCTTTGAGAATAAATCTAGTGCCATAGTATTCACTTAGGTCAGTGAACGGAGATATTAAAATCAGATTTTAAGGTCATTGTTGGTTAGAAATGAGCTTCCAATTCCAAATGGAATATCGAAGATAGATTTATGTATAATCTGATATTCAGGTAATACTCCTAATTTTACTACAATTTAGGATCAACATACTTTATTCTCTTCAGCTTCTTCATTATTTCCACTGCCACCATCCATTTCATCTTCTTTAGTAATTGCATCATTCGTTCCCCTCATTGGCATTGCTGATGATGAAAGAGTTCTGATGGAAGAAGGTCTCGGTGGAGATGGAGGCAATGTACCAGTCATTTCGTAATATTTGCGTTCCAGCAATGTAGTTTCTTCTCGATGCTAGTTTTAATAACAAAATCTTTTAGCAATGTTTAATAATTTTCATTTAACAACAATCAACAATACATTATCATGTATATGATAATCGAAAAGGATATACAATAGTTTGAATTTCAAACAAGTAACTGAAATACATGTTGTGCCATGATGGAGATCAGTTTCATTTATCTCAACGCTCAAAGTTTAATAAAACCTTTATGGAAACTTGGTATCTCTAGGGCTCGAAGGTCAAATGTGAAAGCAAAGAAGAGCAATGAAAAAATATATAGAAATATATAATAATAAAATGGATTAGTGTTCACCAAACTAAACCTGTTGCAATTCTTTTATGGCTTGATCTCTCTTCATATTAAGCCTCTGATTTTCGGATTTCTCTTNGTTCAAGTGTGACAATGGTGTAATTGTGTTAGAATAGGAAGTATCATTATAAGAATCAAAAATACACGACCACAATGATCTAGTTTCAATAATTTTCACCCACAATTCAGATGAGTAAACACAATGATTATGACATTTGCATCGCTCAATTAACAATGTATAAGCAGCTGTAGCTTACTGAATTCTCCAAAATTAAACTTTTGATTACATTAGAATCGAACGTGGGTAGAATTAGTGCTAAAGTTAGAGACACCAGCATTAAAAACTATTAAAAAACAAGACATGTTTACAAATCATGGCAATTTGAACCAAAAAATCTATGGTACTGCAATCCCGTACATTTTAGAAATTCACACTTTGAACCATGTTCTTATCAAGTTTAAACTACCTATACATGCAAGAGGTAAAATCTATCATATAGTTGAAAACACTGAGAACTATAATGTCAGTCAATTCTGCTTCTTAATCAATTATCTCTTGTCATGTCTACCTATCAATTTACATAAGGTCTACCCAAATAAATACAACAAGCTATATACAGATACTATTTTAAGACTGTTCTGTCAGATAAATATTGTGGGTAAGAATGATGAAAATAAACTACACT
>QXVX01008526.1:1347-15750 GCA_013436065.1 Halocynthia aurantium | reverse complement strand
GAACGGATTAAACTCGTATTACGAGGTACCACTGTATTATAATGATAGCCTCAGACAATATGTGTATATTTTATCAATATACTAAAACAATATTTAATATTTTCTTCTTAAACTTGCGATTTGTTTTGTAGCTCAGATGTTTTCACGGTCGAAATACAGCAATTCAGTGATTGTGTTCATAGGTGAACTAATAAGGTGATACGAAAGTCGAAGGTGTACCATATCACAGGATGTTGTAAGATAAGCTATAAGTTGGTGGATAAGGATACTCGCAAACTATTATCCGTTGTAAACATAAGATTACACAGCCGATTTTCAAAGTATTGAGTTAACTCGGTTAAGACGAAATTCCGAGCCGATTGTCTGCTGGTTCCGTTAAAACTGTTAGCCGGAGTTCTTTTTCCGACCTAACGAGCCATTTTGCGATTGCTAGTTCAAGGTCGTTGGTAAAATTCATGCTGGTGTTAGCGAATACGAATACGTCTAATAGGTGTTTACATTTAATTTTTTTGGAAAACATTAATCCGATCTAACTTGTGGTATGTTCATACCATAGCCCCTNAATTCAAGTATTAAAATAATAAGTATTTGAAAACCATGGTTATAACGAGGTAGCATGCGTACTATAGTAACATCAAAAATGTTTGCATGGATTGTATGTAAACTATTCACGTTGAATCGTTGCTACCACATCTTTTTGACGGGACGCACACGATATATCTACAAACAGAATACGTATACACAAGAGAATCACAATTTGTTGCTGAAGTATTTGTACCGCCTCAAACGATCCGGAAGGTGTCGTTAAAGAAGAAAAAAAAGAATCGGTTCGTTTGAGTGTTGTTTCTGTAATATAGATGAGTTTTTATATACAGTGGTGCCTCGTACTTTATACTTAATCTGTTCTACGAGGACGTCCGAACGAATTTACGTAATAATTTACCTCGCAGTCATGAAATGATACTCTAGTCCAAGAGAATAATAACAACAAAATTATGCTTGCAGTATAGATAAGATGATTTACTGCATATGCCTTCCGGCATACTTGCCCATCATGCACACAGTGTTGTCTGACGATTTTCATTCTACGACCTAACTAACGATATAGAAGGAAGTTCAAATATTTAATTGAGGTAAGCAGTACGCAAATATCATGTTACATTTTTATACGAAAATATTTAATATTTCTTGTATCCGTTAAACTTGATCTTGAAAGTCTTACTTTTCTGATGGCAGTATGCATAATTATTATTAATAATTATTAGTTCATATAAAACTTCATTCAATGTGTATGAATGAGCTATCTTATGAAATGTAGATGGATCTCGTGTTCAACTAAGGTTCCATCGTTCCCTTTTTATTAATGCAAATAGCGAATACACAGTATTCAAGGTGAAAATAACACAATGCCCTGAATACAGTCTGAGCTAGTTACTTCGGTAGCTCGAAACTCCGGTAAGCTTGAACTGATTTAATGGACCTGGCTAAACTCGGTTAGGATGAAGTTCTGAAACTATTTTGTGTCAAACTATACGAGTATTAAGTAGACTACAGCCGTAGCCTAATCGGTCACACACAAGATGGCATTTACCAGCGCATTTTCTCACTTCACGCAGTCCAAACGTCGAAGGATCGTTGGAACTCCGTGTTGAATTTCCCCCTTAAAANTACACATATGTAATGTTATTTCAATTTTAATTGCACGTTTCTGTTAAAAAAATACCTTAAAATCGTCATTTTTCGTGGTTTTTGGAGTCTGGAATGAATTAATTAGTTTTCCATTGATTTCAATGGGAAAACTCCTTTGTAATACGAGTAATGCGAGCTCGATCTTGGAACGGATTAAACTCGTATTACGAGGTACCACTGTATTATAATGATAGCCTCAGACAATATGTGTATATTTTATCAATATACTAAAACAATATTTAATATTTTCTTCTTAAACTTGCGATTTGTTTTGTAGCTCAGATGTTTTCACGGTCGAAATACAGCAATTCAGTGATTGTGTTCATAGGTGAACTAATAAGGTGATACGAAAGTCGAAGGTGTACCATATCACAGGATGTTGTAAGATAAGCTATAAGTTGGTGGATAAGGATACTCGCAAACTATTATCCGTTGTAAACATAAGATTACACAGCCGATTTTCAAAGTATTGAGTTAACTCGGTTAAGACGAAATTCCGAGCCGATTGTCTGCTGGTTCCGTTAAAACTGTTAGCCGGAGTTCTTTTTCCGACCTAACGAGCCATTTTGCGATTGCTAGTTCAAGGTCGTTGGTAAAATTCATGCTGGTGTTAGCGAATACGAATACGTCTAATAGGTGTTTACATTTAATTTTTTTGGAAAACATTAATCCGATCTAACTTGTGGTATGTTCATACCATAGCCCCTAAATAATTCAAGTATTAAAATAATAAGTATTTGAAAACCATGGTTATAACGAGGTAGCATGCGTACTATAGTAACATCAAAAATGTTTGCATGGATTGTATGTAAACTATTCACGTTGAATCGTTGCTACCACATCTTTTTGACGGGACGCACACGATATATCTACAAACAGAATACGTATACACAAGAGAATCACAATTTGTTGCTGAAGTATTTGTACCGCCTCAAACGATCCGGAAGGTGTCGTTAAAGAAGAAAAAAAAGAATCGGTTCGTTTGAGTGTTGTTTCTGTAATATAGATGAGTTTTTATATACAGTGGTGCCTCGTACTTTATACTTAATCTGTTCTACGAGGACGTCCGAACGAATTTACGTAATAATTTACCTCGCAGTCATGAAATGATACTCTAGTCCAAGAGAATAATAACAACAAAATTATGCTTGCAGTATAGATAAGATGATTTACTGCATATGCCTTCCGGCATACTTGCCCATCATGCACACAGTGTTGTCTGACGATTTTAATTCTACGACCTAACTAACGATATAGAATGAACTTCAAATATTTAATTGAGGTAAGCAGTACGCGAATATCATGTTACATTTTATACGAAAATATTTAATATTTCTTGTATCCGTTAAACTTGATCTTGAAAGTCTTACATTTCTGATGGCAGTATGCATAATTATTATTAATAATTATTAGTTCATATAAAACTTCATTCAATGTGTATGAATGAGCTATCTTATGAAATGTAGATGGATCTCGTGTTCAACTAAGGTTCCATCGTTCCCTTTTTATTAATGCAAATAGCGAATACACAGTATTCAAGGTGAAAATAACACAATGCCCTGAATACAGTCTGAGCTAGTTACTTCGGTAGCTCGAAACTCCGGTAAGCTTGAACTGATTTAATGGACCTGGCTAAACTCGGTTAGGATGAAGTTCTGAAACTATTTTGTGTCAAACTATACGAGTATTAAGTAGACTACAGCCGTAGCCTAATCGGTCACACACAAGATGGCATTTACCAGCGCATTTTCTCACTTCACGCAGTCCAAACGTCGAAGGATCGTTGGAACTCCGTGTTGAATTTCCCCCTTAAAATTAGCTCTCGAGGTTTTGAGAATTTGAAGCTAGGGTCGTTCGAGCTGCATATATGAACTATGTACGATATTTTCCTTATGAATTATCAATGTAGTAGATACAATATCTGACATTACCTTCTTAAATTTTCTTTTGTACTCCAGAGCAAATTTTCAGATATTCGATAAACCCATGTGATACTATATAACGCTACTATTGAATTAGTTACAGTTGCTACTAAAATACTGTACTTACTTTTTTTCAATTCTTGGTTCATGCCAGTATATTGCTGCGCAGCTGCTTTTCTAAATTGCAGTATAACGGTGGAGCAGTTTTCGAACTGTTGACTTGAAGGGGACATTGTCACCACTGTATTATCTTGAAACTACTGTATTCAGCAAACGACCTACAGTAGCTACAGACGCTAGGCAAATGCTCTTCCCAGAAAAAACAATATACTCAGGTAAAGGCTGATTAAAAAAAAAATAGACACAAGCGAGAGTAATTATGGATGTTAAGAGGAGATACAGTGTTATAAGCACGAGGAAGAAAGAAATGAGGAAACTAGGAACAGCAGACTGCGTTGATTACTTTCATTACTGTATTTGGTGTTCTCATAGAAATAGAGGATGGGGGAAAACTAAAATTTATGATACTAAAATTGTCGATTACTGCATTTATGACTTTACAATTGTAAATAAAGACATATATTTGAATGTAAACTAATGGAGTGATGGAAAACGCTATTTACAAAACCTTTACCTAGTTTAATTCATCACTCAAAATATTTTCAGTTTTAGAATGATTACTGTATATTTTTTTCCATGCATTAGACCATTTCCATGTTATTGTTCTTATTTTAATACAGAGGATGTTGCTTATTATGATTGCTGATAATGTTATCAATCAGGTATTATTATCAATATAAATCGGTCCCAAAACATATTTATACCATAATCATATCCCTCCCTTATTATCAGCCAATTATTGTTATCAAAAAAGATACGGTTCCAAAGAAATCACAATGAGCAGCATAGCATCCATAGTATTACTATTCCTGAAATTGAGATATACATTTATTGTTATCGTGAAAATTAATATTTTCATAACTTATTATAGAATCATGAGATTAAAGCAAGGCAATTTTGATAATTTTATTTTATTCTGAATTAGTTTATTTCAAGGTTCAATACGAGACAATTTAACGCAGTTCCCCGCATGGAGTAGAAGTTTTACAGTCGCTTATTTGGAATTTTACCGATATCGCTAGAAATAAAAATATATAAACTTAAATATATGAACTTATACTGAATAAATCCTAATGGAATTGATATATAATGCATCTCAAGATGAAGATCTACATACTCATGCGGTTAGTACTCTCAGCAAGTCGGTAAACAATTGTTCTTAACTTCGGCTGGTGTTCATTCTTAGATTAAAAGAATCAGGAAGTTGTACTGAGTAGCCAACTAACCTCTACAACTGGAACAATACAGCGTTTCTTCCCAAGCCACCTCAAAGTTCAATGATACGCATGAAAACCTCTAAACCACTAAAAAGTTCTTCCAATCGATCTCACGTGCTCAAGCGTAAATGGGTAATATACACGTTGAGGCATGACTTCGATAGTCTTCGATATCTGAGATTAAAGATGGGCTGCACTGTACAGTACAGTATTTGCGCTATTTCGCTTATGTCTTTAATAAATTAGCCAAAGAGTATAGTTCATACCAGAAAATGTATGGAGAGAGGATTAGATATGACTAAATATATAATCTCATAGGAGAAAACTGGGTGCTACTATAGTATATGGTTTGACTCATTTTGGGTATTCGGAGTTGGAATTGAAATTCAAAAGAACTAAAATTCATGCAAATTATTCCATATAATGAGGTAGACGAAGTGTACCATATTAAAACCGAAAATTGTTTGTATGGATGTACTTGAACTATTCATTTTTGACGGGACGCGTGTAAATATTTTCCACTTGATAAGTCAAGGACAAAACCCAATATCATTCAGTGAAGCGAGCATTATTCCTTCTTAGGTTTTATTAAGAAGGAACTAGTACTATGTCTGTGTCAGCTGTATCTGATATATTCTTATTTTCAGATATTTTATCGGAATCAAACTTGAAACCCTGCTGGGAAACTATTCGAGGAGATTGTATTTATTATCTTTAATTTAGTTAATATATTGATTGCACGGAGTATCTTATCCAATGTAATATTCAGAAAGTGCCCAAGGTTTAGCAAATTTATATTTTTGCTGCTAAAGCAACCCTAAGTAAGATTTTATCTACTCCAGACCCAGGTTTTCTTTGCTTATGCCTTTTTCTGGAATTCATTTTGCGTTTATGTGACCCGGCCTTTCTTTGTTGATTAAAATTCATGAGGGAATTTGTAAGAGTTATATCATGTTGGCCTGAGAAGAATAGTGGTAAATAGCTTGCCTAGGTTCAAAATCTCGGCATTTCTTTGCTGATCCAATTGCTCATTGCTCATCGGAGAATAACAGTCTCAAAATTGTTTCCATTCATGCAATTCAGGTTATATCTAGAAAATAGATTGTTAAAGAAGAAGTAAAATATGAATCAAGCTGGAATTCTGCTAATTTTTGTTGTTCTGGCATTGACCTATTTGCTGGCAATTGGAATCGAAATCTCTGAAGAATTTGATCGTAATGTATTTATAATTTATTAATAAATATTATTACCGCACAGTGATTTCACCATTTTACTTTTGCAGGACCTCCTAAAGGCAAATGAAGGTTCTTCCAGATCAACACATCTGCTAATACAATGAATACAATGTGATTTAACCACGTTCCTATTAAACTATGTATTCATTGTACATGTTGTGATGAATTAGTTGATATTTTGGAGTGATAAGATTATATCTTTAATTTGTAATATATATTGAATATTCTAAATTCTAGACACATGGCAGAAAAAAATAATGCAGTACAATGCAGAGTATACAGTTTTATAAACAGTGGTGCCTCGTATTTCTCGAATATCATGGTTAATAATAATAATAGATAGAGGATAGATAGATAATATTAAAAAAATACTGCCGTGCAATTATACCCCTTTACAATTTTCACACATTCAACAATTACGTGGATACCATGGTTAATAGGTTGGGGTTAGTATGAACAAAAACACTCCGTGTCGAATTTCCCCCTCAAAATTAGCTCACAAGCTCTTGAGAATTTGAAGTTAGGGTCGTTCGAACTGCGTACATGAACTATGTACGATATTTTCCTTATAAATTATCAATGTAGTAGATACAATATCTGACATTACCTTCTTAAATTTTCTTTTCTACTCCAGAGCAAATTATTTTCAGATATTCGATAAACCCATGTGATACTATATAACGCTACTATTGAATTAGTTACAGTTGATACTAAAATACTGTAACTCCTTTTTTTGAATTCTTGGTTTATGCCAGTAAATTGCTGTGCAGCTGCTTTACTAACTTTCCCTGTAACGGTGTAGCTGTTTTCGAGATGTTGACTTGAAGGTAAAATTGTCACCACTGTATTACCTTGAAACTACTGTATTTAGCAAACGACCTACAGTAGCTACCGACTCTAGGCAAATGCTCTTCACAGACAAAACAATATACTCAGGTAAAGAAGGCTAATTAAAAAAACAAACATTAGACACAAGCGAGAGTAATTATTGATGTTAAGAGGAGATACAGTGTTATAAGCACGAGGAAGAGAGAAATGAGGAAACTAGGCACAGCAGACTGCGTTGATTACTTTCATTGCTGTATTTGTTGTTCTCTTAGAAATAGAGGATGGGGGAAAACTAAAATTTATGATAGTAAAATTGTCAATTACTGCATTTATGACTTTACAACTGAAAATGAAGACATATATTCGAACGTTAACTAATGGAGTGATTGAAAACGCTATTTACAAAACCTTTACCTAGTTTAATTCATCCCCCAAAATATTTTTAGTTTAGAATGATCACAGTATATTTTTCCCACGCATTAGATTTCCATTTTATTGTTCCCATTTTAAAACAGAGGATGTCGCTTATTATGATCGCTGATAATGTTATCAATCAGGTATTATTATCAATATAAATCGGTCCCAAAACATATATTTTACCATAATCATATCCCTCACTTAATATTATCATCCAATCATTGTTATCAAAAACGAGACGGTTTCAAAGAAATCACAATTAGCTGCATAGAATCCATTGTACAGTATTAGTATTCCTGAAATTGAGATATATATTTATTGTCATCGTTAAAATTATTATTTTCATAACTTATTGTAGAATCATGAGATTAAAGCAAGGCAATTTTATTAAAAAAAATTTACTCTGAATTAGTTTATTTCAAGGTTCAATACGAGACAATTTAACGCAGTTCCCCGCGTGGAGTAGAAGTCTTGCAGTCGTCCACTTTTAGCTGGATTCAGATCTCGTAAAAACATCTCCGACTCTACCTCCTTTACGTGAGAAATTCTTGTCTAAAGTACTTGTGTGTTACCAAAGTTACCACTTCGTGGGTAATTCCCGCTCATTTTTGGAAGGAATATCTTTTGAAGGACATTTCAAGCAAGATTTAACGGATAACCAAGTACTATGACCAAGTTTTCGCTTCTCCTAAACCTAAAGCATCGGTAATATTTAGAATTTCACCGATATCGCTAGAAATAAAATATATGAACTTATACTGAATAAATCCTAATGAAATTGATATATAATGCATCTCAAGATGAAAATCTACATACTCATGCGGTTAATACTCTCAACAAGTCGTTAAACAATTGTTCTTAACATTGGCCGGTGTTCATTCTCATATTAAAAGAATCAGGAAGTTGTACTGAGCAGCCAACTAACCTCTACAACTGGAACGATACAGCGTTTCTTCCCAAGCCACATCAAAGTTCAATGATACGCATGAAAACCTTTAATTCTCTAGAAAGTTCTTTCAAGCGATCTCACGTGCTCAAGCGTGAATTGGTAATATACACGTTGAGGTATGGCTTTAATAGTTTTCGATATCTGGGATAAAAGATGGGCTGCACTGTACAGTACAGTATTTCCGCTATTTCGCTTTTCACAATCTCATCTATATGAAACAATGCATTTCAGTCTATTCGCAATTTCGTCTATAATATTGAATGGCATAATATAATACTACATTGCCTGCTATTGTATTGTGTCGCTAATGTAGTTATGTAATAATTCAGTAAAAGATTGTAAAAGAATATGATTTTTCCAGATTCCTATTTTGGCCGCTAGAGCGATCCTAATTAGGATTTTATCTCCTCCTGACCCAAAATTCAGTAAAAGATTGTAACACAATAATGCCGCAGAGGTAGATAGCATTCACATAGTTATTTGTATATCTACCTTTTCACAATGCATGTACAGTGATAGGCCTGTCCAGTAACAGGCAGATACGGGATCAATATTCTCAGGTAAATTACCCCGGACGTGCTCGGGTCCCGAACAAAGTAAAGGAATATGATTTTTCGGATTCCTATTTTGGCCGCTACAGCGATCCTAATTAGGATTTTATCCCATCTTGATCCAGGCTTTCTATGATCATGCATAATTTTAGTATTCAACTGGTGCTTATTTGACCCGACCTTTCTTGTTGAATATTTGAATTCTCTAATTCTTTTTGTTGATTGGTATGAAATTTTTTATTGTACGTGCCCGAAACAAATGTGATTTTGTGGTTCAAGAAATTCGATTGCACTGCCTCTGAAGAATTAACCCCTACTAATTTTTCATGAATTTAAATAATCAACGAAAGGCCGAGTCGCATGAATATGCCAGTTGAATCCCAGAATAATGCATGAGCAAAGAAAATCTGGGTCTGGAGGGGATAAAATCCAACTTATGATCGCTCTAGCGGCCAAAATAAGAATCTGGAAAAATCCTTTTCTTTTACTTTGTTTGCGGCCTCGCGCACGTCCGGGGTAATTTAACTGAAAATAGGGATCCCGTATCTGCCTGTTACTGGACACGCCTATCACTGTACATGTATTGCGAATAGGTAGATATGCAAATATCTGTTCGAATGCTATCTACCTCTGCGGCTTTACTATGTTACGATCTTTTACTGAATTTTACATGACTACATTAACGACACAATACAATTGCAGGCAAAGTAGTATTATTTTTATGCCATTCAATATGATAGGAGAAATTGCAAATAGACGAAAATGCATTGTTTCATATAGATGAGATTGTGAATAGGCGGAAACCCCTTTTTTTCATATACCGGAAGATAAGATTAAAAAATTAAAACCAAGCTATTAAAGGCATGCTATTTACCACTATCCCACAATTGAGGTTACAGATTGCCATTGAAATAACTTTTAATTTTAGTCAAATAAATTCGACTGCTTGCTTCTAGGAAGTTAACACCTAGTAATTTTCCATGAAGTTAACCATGAACAGGCAGTTACAGGACCGATATTTTTAGGTAAATTGCCCCAGATGTGCACAGACCCCGAACAAAGTAAAGAAAAATTATGTTTTCAGATTCCCGTTTTTTGGCTGCTAGAGAGACCCTGGTCAGTATTTTATTTCCTCTTGATCCAGGTTTTCAATGATCATGCATAATTCTAGTATTCAACTGGTGCTTATTCGGCACGACCTTTCGTTGATTATTTAAATTCATGAGAAATTACTAGGTGTTAACTGCCTAGTAGCAAGCAGTCGAATTTCTTTGACCAATAAATTAAAATTTTTTCATTAGCAATCCGACGCATAAAGGAATAGTGGCAAAGTGCTTAGGTTCAAAATCTTTAAATCCTATCTGTATAGAACAATGCATTTCCGCCTATTCGCAATTCTATCTTTCATTATAAACTACATCATATGAAACTATCGTGCCTGCTATCGTATTGTGCCGTTAATGTAGTGATGTAAAAAATCAGTATAAGATTGTAACACTGTAAAAGAAGTTAAGATAGATAGCATTCACACAGATATACAGTCGTCAGCAGGAGATTATTTGTATCCCGACCAACGAAAGTTTAGTTTTGTTTGTTCATGCATTATTCTGGGATGCATCTGGACCTCTTTGCAGAATTTCGTAAATATCACTGGCGTTTACGAGAGCATTTAAAATTCTATCTGTTCTCAATGTACAATGCCCACTGATAGTAAGTGCAGGCAGGTTGCCGGATCGGTATCCCACGCAGACATGCCCAATCCCAGGGTAAAGCAAAGAAAAACGTCGTATGTGGATTTATATTTTGGCTGATAAAGCGACCCTAAGTAGGATTTTATCTACTCCAGACCCAGGTTTTCTTTGCTCATGCCTCTGGAATTCATTTTGCGTTTATGTTACTCGGCCTTTCTTTGTTGATTTAAATTCATGAGATAATTTGCAAGAGTTATATCATGTTGGCCCGAGAAGAATAGTGGTAAATAGCTTTCCTAGGTTCAAAATCTTTGAATTTCTTTGCTGATTGCATTGTTCATTGCTCATCGAAAAATAACAGTCTCAAAATGGTTTCCGTGCATGCAATTCAGGTTATATCAAGAAAATAGATTGTTAAAGAAGAAGTAAAATATGAATCAAGCTGAAATTCTGCTAATTTTTCCCCTTCTGGCATTGACCTATTTGCTGGCGAGTGTAATCAACATCTCTGAAGAAATTGATCGTAAAGGATTTATCATTAATTATTAAATATTATTACCGACGCAATAATTTTATTATTTTATTTTTGCAGGACCTCCAGGAGGTTTTGGCAGCAATTGAATCTTCCAGATAGACACATCTGCTAATACAATGAATACGGTGACCTAACCACAATTGAATAAAACTTTGTATTCATTGTATATGTTGTGATGAATTAGTTGATATTTCGGAGTGATAAGATTATATCTTTAATTTGTTAGATATATTGAATATTCTAGACTAACTCACATGTCAGAAAAAATTGAGAATAATACAGTACAATGCAGAGTATATAGTTTGATGTACAGCGATGACTCGTATTTGGTTGATACATGCATCAAATCGTGGAATAATTCAGTTAGAAGTAATATTTATCACGTATTATGGGGTAAAGTATTCATAGGGTGTGTTTGATATTTCAGAATTGTGCTACAGTGAGAGCGATAACGGAGAATCTTATGCAGGAATTATTAATGTGACGTAGATGAGAAGTTGTGGGACTGCTTTAAACCTGCTAAGCCCAGCAAAATTCTTGGCTATACAAGAACTTATGCGTTAATATTGGGGCTAGATTGACCAATAGGCCGAGTAAACCATTGAACTATGGTCCACTGAAACTAATTTGTCGTAATGTTGCATTGTGTTGAAATTCTTCTTTCTGACATTTTTATATCATGCAATATTTGATGAAATTTGGCCATTGCATAATATACAATAATATATAGTGGTGCCTCGTACTTCGCACGCCATTACCTTCGTACGTTCCAGAAGCGAGAATTCGGATACATGTATTTTAATGGGGGTTTTGCCTTGGCTTTCAAATCAGTTTAAGTTAGCTAACGTTGAACGTGGATGTTCTTGTGTTGTTAGGTGAGTTGTTATAGGGAATGACATCTCTTCCACGCTATGATTGTCAGATACTGTATATGAAAGAATGCATTTTCGTCTATTCACAATCTCATCTATATGAAACAATTCCTTTCCGTCTATTTGCAATCTCGTCTATACTATTGAAAGACATAATATAATACTACTTTGGCTAGTGTATTGTGCCGTTAATGTAGTGATGTAAAAACTCAGTGGAAGATTGCAACACTGTAAAATAAGTAAAGGTATATAGCATTCATACAGATATACTACAGTCGTCAGCAGAAAGTTATTTGTAACCCGACCAGAGAGTGTTTAGACTTAAGACTCTCTGCGGAATTTCGTAAATATTACTGGCGTTCACCAGAAAATTTTAAATTTTATCTGTTCTCAATGTACGTCCATTAATAGAAGGTACAGGCAGATTGCAGGATCGGAATCCAACGCAATTTTGTCAATAAATTTTAGTCGATAAGAATAGTGGTAAATAGCTTGCCTAGGTTCAAAATCTTAGCATTTCTTTGCTGATCCCATTGCTGATTGCTCATCGGAAAATAACAGCCTCAAAATTGTTTCCATGCATGCAATTCAGGTTATATCTAGGAAATAGATTGCTAAAGAAGAAGTAAAATATGAATCAAGCTTTGCTGACGAGTGGAATCAAAATATCTGAAGAATTTGATCGTATCGTATTTATTATTGATTATTAATATTATCACTGCGTAGTTATTTTCGCATTTTATTTTTGCAGGACCGCCTCCTTCGAGCAAATAAAGATTCTTCCAGATAGACACATATTTGCTTATACAGTAAATACGGTGATTTACCGCGTTCCGATTAAACTATGTATTCATCGTTTGTGATGAATTAGTTAATATTTTGTGATAAGATGTGTGAGTGATAAGATTATATCTTTAATTTGTAATGATATATTGAATATTCTAGAGTCTAGACCAGCGCTCTTCAAATGGGGTTCCACGAAGCATTTGGAGGGGTTCCGTGAACTCTAGCGGTTCCGCGTGTTACAGGGGGAATGATTGTAACTTTTAATCAAAGAGGAGTTCCGCGAGATTTACTGAAAACATGCAGGGGTACCGTGACGCCAGAAAGTTTGAAGAGCGCTGGTCTAGACACATGGCAGAAAAAAAAAAAATTAATACATTACAATGCAGAGTATACAGTTTTAAAAAAACAGTGGTGCCTCGTACTTTGTTCTTGATTGGTTCTACGAGTAAGTCCGAACTCTGAACTGTTCGAAGTTCGAACCGTTGTTTACGATTAGAAATAATGGAAGGTGAAATAATCCGTTCCCAGACCCCAATCTGAACCCATTCTATAAACTTAAATACCGAATACACAGAATTCACAGCGAAAATAACACAATGCCCTGAATACAGTCTAAGCTCGTTACTTCGGTAGCTCGAAACTCCGGTAAGCTTGAACTGATTTAATGGTCCTGGCGAAATCCTAGTCAAATACATATTTCAAACTCTGTTTAGCTTAAACTCGGTTAGGATGAAGTTCTGGGGCTATTTTGTGTCAAAGTATACAAGTACAAAGTAGACGATCTCAAATAACTTCTGCCGAGGTGAAGATTAACAAAGAGTCTATTTTAATTACTCAGCGTCAAATTCGGCCGCTCACCGGGATTAAAACATCTTACCGATCTCAAACATAATACTACCGTGCATTATAACTCTACACTGCTTCCACACTTTTCTTGGATACCATGGTAAATACTANGTTAAGAGGAGACACAGTGTTATAAGCACGAGGAAGAGAGAAATTAGGAAATTAGGAACAGCAGACTGCGTTGATTACTTGTATTACTGTATTTGGTGTTCTCTTAGAAATAGAGGATGGGGGAAAACTAATATTTATGATAGTAAAATTGTCAGTCACTGCATTTATGACTTTACAATTGTAAATAAAGACATGTATTCGAACGTAAACTAGCGAAGTGATTGAAAACGCTATTTACAAAACCTTTACCTAGTTTAATTCATCACTCAAAATATTTTCAGTTTTAGAATGATTACTGTATATTTTTTCCCGTGCATTAGAATTAGAACATTTCCATGTTATTGTTCTTATTTTAATACAGAGGATGTCGCTTATTATGATCGCTGATAATGTTATCAATCAGGTATTATTATCAATAGAAATCGGTCTCAAAACATATTTATACCATAATCATATCCATCACATAATATTATCAGCCAATTATTGTTGTCAAAAAGAGACGGTTTCAAAGAAATCACAATGAGCAGCATAGAATCCATTGTACAGTATTACTATTCCTGAAATTGAGATATACATTTATTGTCATCGTTAAAATTAATATTTTCATAACTTATTGTAGAATCATGAGATTAAA
>QXVX01008525.1:0-11880 GCA_013436065.1 Halocynthia aurantium | reverse complement strand
ACTCATTTGAAAAATAATAGTTCGCGCTACTTAAAATCGCTACGATACGGCTGATATATCACTTAGCGTGAAGCTTAGATAATTACGAATACAAGGATGTAAATATCATTACTATAAAGACCTAACTTTCTACTTAAAATTCAAATTTTCTACCACAACTGACGCGATTTTAATCGACTGTCACATATAGATATCATACAGTAACGAATCTCCATAACTCATTTAAAAAAGAGAGCAACTTTATAGATAGAAAACTTAACTCAAAAATAAGCTTAATACCGTATTTCCTCGATTATAAGCCGCACAAAATGATGAAAAAAGAGCCGCACTAGAACATAGGGTAGTATACCTAAGCCTTTTCTATCATTTTTCTACGGCAATGTCACAAACAGCGGACAATATGAATCATTTAATACACTTTTCCAAACTTAACGACCTCCATTTTAAATTCCACAGTATATTACTCATTCTTAAACGAAACGAAATGATGAAAATAAAAAATATAAGCCGCCCTTGATTATAAGCCGCCTTTGATTATAAGCCGCACAAAATGATGTAAAAAATTAATATAAGCCGCGGCTTATAATCGAGGAAATACGGTAAACCAATTTTACTCCTTATAACTTCACCTGTCTAACTGAGAATACATTTCCAATAGAAACAATATATAACACCAACCTGTTGTTCCTTTAATCTTTCGATGACATCTTCATCATCGCATTCCTTATGCATGACAGGCGACTGCAATCCATCCTCCATATCTTTCAGCCATGTTCGAAGTCCTTCCATGCTTTTTTCCAGCTGCACGACGGCTTGTATAGTTTCACGTAATTTTTTAGCTCTGAAAAAATGATAAGATACAATGTGAGAAAATCATATGGCATCGGTCATATATGGTTTGCCATATGGCATCTGTTATCAGTTGTGAAGGAATTCCCTTGAGTAAAAAAACGAGTGACCCAACGAGTGAGAAAAGATGACGTAATTATTGCACCGTGACGGTCATATCGATCTATTGCCATAGCGATCGACATGGAAACATTGGAAGCGGAACTGACTTGAAAATCTTCGAAAATAAATATTTTCGTCCGTGATTGGAACGCACTACTTTTAAAGCGTCATAACTTTTGTTATATCATATTGCCTTCTCTTTGACTTGTATTCTGACGCAATAAATACAATCTGTTATTCGATTATCTGTTAATAACAGGCCCCAATTCACACCTTACACTGTATATTATACATATGGAATGATAAGTCACATGTACTGTATCCATATGCAGTTATAAGCGTACAACCAAAGCTTGAGCTGTACTTGACCTGAATATATATATAACTGATATAGTCTACCTATCGATAAATCACACAATAGATTGATAAATTACATGTACTGTATCCATATATGCAGTTATAAGCAGTACAGTAGAATGTAGAGGCAAATCTTAAGCCAACCTTAACTGAATACTGTACAGTATATAAAACTACTATATTTTGCCTATCGATAACCAACAACACACACATTTCTGCAAGCACTCTCAGCTCTCGTCTAGGCTAAAACATTCATCGAATTCCAATAGCTCATTTTTAAAGAGAAATCACGGTTCAGTGGGCACGAAATGGCCTTAACGAAGCCGTTGGCGTATTTCTAGGCCTTCTAGGTGAAGATTTATCGCATTATGTGAAATTTATAAGCGAATATCTGGAATGCCGCCAAATGTTACAAAGTCTAGCTTGTACTGTTGATACTTGGAGTTAGTGGTTTGTTTAGTATATGTGTGTGCATAAGAAATGGCTTAAGGACGAAACCAGACTAAAGCAAGGACTAAAGCAGACTATACAGATATAGATTGATACGAAAAAAACACTAGGTCCCCACTTAACGTCGTGAATAGGTTATAAAAGTGAGTCTTTAAGTGAAACGGCGTTAAACGAGACCAATTTTACCATGAACCCAATGATGTAAACAGTGCATGCTTAGCGCTCATTGTGACAGGGATAAATCAAGGAATAAATAATGCGAGAAAAAAATGTCCTACCACCACTTAACTTAAATCAATAACGAACATTGCGTGATTCGTATGCGCGATGGTTTTACCTATACTTACCTATTTATACAGCTCTATTGTAATTTCTATTTTAACGCTCCCTAGCGGCCGTGTAAATATCAATTATTCTATTCTCTATATATCTCTATGTCTCTAATATGTCTATGTATATTCAATTTCAAAAATCGCTATAACTGGCAATACTACATTCCATCACTGCTATAGCTTCGCCCCTGCTGTTACTGGATACTAAACTCGTCAACCAATAGGATAATTTGAAAGGCAAAGTGTAATTTGAAAAGTTCCGCTACTTGAATCCAAGTGTCACTTGGCCGAGTTATTAAAGGTTTTAATAACACAGAACTTCTGACAATACGACCGAAGTACATTACAAGGACGTCTGTACTAACAATTCTAAGCTAGAGAAGGATACCCAATAAATTTTTCCCGTTCGAGTCCCTTTGTTCTATTCCATTCTACTATTCCATCTATAACCTACCGTCCTACCTTATTTTATTCATCTTTTCCAAGTTTTCCCATCTGTCACTCATTTTGTTCAGTTTGTATTCAATGTCTTGCGACCTGCCTCCTCTGCTCGCTCCACAAATCAGCTTATTACCAAGGGTCCGAAGCTCCGCCCTCCTATCTTCAGCACCAATCATCTCTTCTTGATATTCCTTAAAAATAATATAAACTTATATATTACATCACAATTGGATTTATATTTATTGTAATTCTAAGCAGTAAAGCCTGGAGCTTCATGCAATACGACTTAGTGAGGGTGTACCACATACTTTTTATATCACTTGTATGTATTGTTACCCTATGCGAATTCCCTACTGCTAAAATGAAAGCACTAGGTTAGTTTGCAAAAGCAAAATACCTTGGTCAGTCGATCCAGCAATTCTTCAATGGGAAGATCAAGCGTTCTTGATATTTTCTGTTCGTATCCAGTCAGCCATTCACAGAGATCTTTATATTTGTCACCAAAATCATCCCATTCACTGAGCCTGCAACAAAAAACATTAATTATGGTCACCATTATAATGCTCATTATTACAAATGTTGTATACAGCTGTAGCGTTCAATCCTAGATCATGCAAATGGATCAAATTGCATATCATGTCATTTCCTATACACATGTAATGATGGTTTTGCGGTCTTTTCTATTTCAGTGCTATCTGCTATAGATGGTGCAAATATATAATATGTCACGTAGGGCTGTTTAAACTCCTTCTCGTACTGACTATGGAGCAATAAACACTGGTTATCTTAGTAGTAGAAAACGTTTGACTGCAGCTGGGATATTTGCTTTCCATAATAAACTACTAAATTCAAGCTGAAAATTCATTTTCCTCATTGCCACCAGGAGTAGGTAGAGAGCAACATGTTTACATATTAAAAATAGATAATTTTTTACCTGTTTTCAATTGAATTTTTCCTTTGTTGCGTTTGTTCTCTCAGTTCTTCCCATTGTTGCCGTACAAGTTCAACACGCTGGCGCAAGAGAGCAATATCAGCTCGTGATATTTCACTGCGGAGTTCCTCAGCGTTGACCTCGAGTGACCTATCAAAAAATTATCAGTAAGGAATATGGAGTGAAGGATTACGAAGAGGTTGTGTAGCATTCAATTCTACATCATGGAAATGAATCAAAGTACATATTATATCATTTCCTATATGACTAAGCTGAACTGCATCGAATGTAGCTCATTGTTGCTTGTTTCAGCGCCAAACCACCAACAAATATTTCACGTACAGCAAGTTAGTAGCAACTATTTTTATCTCAATCTAATGAAAATGTAGTTATTTAAATAAATAAATAATTTTGAGATAAACTTTTGAAGATTTTATTTTGAAAGTTCAGATTCTTCCTCCTGGCAAAAATGCTCTGAAAGATGAGGATCAAGATCTTCTACGTACCTGAGTTTATCTCCCGTCATGTCGAACATAATTTCTCTATCTCTGCATTTTATCATTGCTGAATGTATTTCTTCATGTTCAACGTATTCTGATGTAGCTAGAATCTTCTTTGTGTCTCTCAGCCAACCGAGCATGTCTGTAATTTTACCTTCACATTCGTTCCAACGAGAAAGAAGTGCTTGAAGCTCTCGTCTGTAAAAATTAGAGCAATTAATAGAAGAGTTGTCAAACTCAATCTAAGGTTACTGGTAAATATGGAATAAGCATGATATCAGCACAGAAAGAAACGTACACCATTCATTGTTATGTAAACCTACACCATTTGTATATGATTTTTTACTATACAGGTATTGGGTTTTATGTAAGGTATAAAAGCATTGAATATGATTACAGGTAAACAAAATGAAAACTGTAAAAAGTTAACATTTTATTTTTAAAGTAATGCTAGTCATGTTACACTCATACATGGAGATGAAATTAAGATCTCACATAAAAATAATGTCTTGCACTTACTGTACAAAAATAACATTTGGATTTCGGAATTTCGGATAAAGGATTCTCAACTGAGGTAATATTTTCTTACTTTTTCTGTTGAAGTGTTCTGTTAATGGCAAGCCAATCATTATGCAGTGACGACAACTCCTTCTTCAGTTCTGCATGCGGTTCATCTCTTGTAATTGGAAGAACATCTTTGCCTGCCTCCAACATCGAGCTGCATTTCACTTCATTCACCATGGCTGATTTCTCAATGAGCTAAAGAATTTTTTGATTAATATTTGTGAATTTGGTCAAAGATTGTGATTCGTTAGATTCCTCAGCTATGAGAGCGTTTGCAGCAAAGACTTAATCCAGGCAATGCTATGAATAATCAAGTAATTTGATTACCTTTAGTTTTTCAATATCACTCTTCAGACCATGGACTGTATGATGAATACATTTTCCTGATTCCAAATCTCTTATTTGTTTCTTCGTAGTTTCAATCCAACTCTCAAACTGATTTTTCTGATAGTTGAAATCGCTCCAGAGTTTCAGCGCTTCGTCGATAGCAATTTTTCTCTGTTGCATTCGACCGAGAACAAGCTGCCATTGAGTGTTCAGTTGGTCAAGCTTTGATTTGAATTCAGATCTAAAAAATGTAAAATGTAAATTGTAGGGAATTGGTGACTTAAGATATCCCTGCGCAGGTCATGGTGTCATTATCTATTCAAAAACGATACCCTGCTGTGCAGGACTGCTCTAACACTCACTCGTGGCCAGGTAAAAATGACAAACTAATATATTCTCGACTGGAGAGTATCACTATACTTACTTTTCTTCTTCGCTTCCATTTTCCAGCAGTTTTTCACCGTCGGTTATAATCGCTTGCAATATCAACTGCCTTCCCATCATTTCAACAGAAAATAGTTCTAGGGTCCTAAAAATAATTCAGAAAATTGTAAATATGCCAAGACAGCCAAATGTATGTTACTCTTTAAAATGAAAACTGAGGTGTAAAATCCTAGTGAGCATGTAGAAAAATATACATTTTCGTACCTTGACTGTTCTAGAAGTCCTTCATAGGATGCAGCAATGTCTGTTGTCAAACTACTTTCCATTTGTGCAATGAAAAGCATCCACGTTTCACATTTTTGTATGAAATTCAAATTGTGAAGATGAAGTGACTGAAGATGATGGAACCTGTCAAATAAAAGTAATAGAAAACTGAAATGAAAACTATTTACAAATGGCTGACCTTCTTATTTCTGTTAACATTACATAGTGGCTTTCTTACTTTTCAACAGTTAATTTTGATACTTCAACCCATTTGCTGTTGAGATTCCTAAGTCTATTGATATGAAGATCCTGCAGCGGAAGTTGATATCCGAGAGAATTCAGTTCATCAAGGGAGGACGAGTACGATTTGAATGTTTGCAGTTGAATCTTGAGTTCATCCATTTGATCCTGGAGGAAAAGGATAAGTATAAATACAGGTACACCCACAGCACTATCATAAAGCAACGAAGAAGAGTATAAGGTGTGATTAGGACTAAGGCGCAGGCCCCTTAGGAGAAAAGTACTTATAGCGACACCTTGTGATTATAAGTTATATATATTTATGATGGTATGCAAATATTTCTGGCTGCTTCGACTTCATTTTCTATTCAGTATGTACCTGGATAACTGTTTCATCCAGAGAAGCTTCCTCCTGTTCAACAAGAGCTGCTGCATCTTTCAACCAGGTTTCTAAGAATCCAAGTTTCTCCTTGAATTCAGCTATTTTACTTTTCTCATTACCAACAAGACGGATTGTACTTTGAAGATCGTGAGATGCGTTAGTAATTTCATGTTCAAGTCTGCGATAAAAGAAATTGCATGTTTTTAATGTTACAAATAAAATTTCACCGATGTGCTGGATTTTTGGCAAGTTTGGATTTCCCTGTTAGTTTTGGTTATATATGAAAGTAGTCATTACCTTGCATTCTGTGCATTTACATGAAGAGAAGAACTTGGATCCATTAGGTTTGATAAGCGTTCGCTGAACGATGATAACTTTGACACAGATGTCTGTAATGCGCTGCATGTATTCATCAGTTCCTATTAAAATAGAAATGAGGAGAATTTTGCAATTGCATCATACTTATAAAATATAAAAAATTATTTCACTCCAACAACTATTACTATATAACTACAGTGGAACCCCGGTTGGCGACCACCTCGATAACCAGACCACCCCGTTAACACGACCACTTTACAGCGGTCCCGAATATTTCCCTATTCAAATGCATTGCACTCTGTTTCAATAACACGACCACGCGGTTTCCAGACCAGACGGTTTTCCAGACTATATAACTATATAACTCTACTCGTATACCAACCTCAGCTTTCATTTCACATTGTTGTGGATCGTTTATCAAGCTCTGCGATGTGTTGACCGAATCCGACTGAGATTTTATGAGTTCAAGTCGAGATTCGATCTCATTATATTGGTTTTCATATTCTCTCCAGACATCGAGAGCTTTCTTGTATTTTGAGATCTGAGTTTGCACCGATTCTGACAATTCATTCCACCTAAACAGAAGAGATATTATTATTCAAAACACCTGTATTTTGGCATTACCAGCCCAACCTTAACCTTAGAATGGGAAATATAATCAGTCTTGTGTCAATATCAAACAAGAGAACCAATCTGAGTGTGCATGTGCTCTGCTTTCCATTTACATTTTTATAGTCCATTAAACCATCATGTAGGGAAGAGTGTATACCTTTATATCACTAACAAAAACTTAGGCTTGAAGAACTTATCTCATATACAGTAATGCTATAATGCGTTGTTTTGCTTAGCGCTCTGTTTTCAGGAACGCATCATGAGTGTTAAGTGTGGCATTGCTGTATATTGATTGTTTAAGGCTATTAAAAATGTGGCAATATTATTACCTTGCATCAAGACCATTAAGTTTCTTCCTTATATCATCAGTTGTATTAGAATCACAGTGTGGTACCAAGCTGCTTGCTTCAAGTTGAAGCAACTGCTGTTGAAGACTGTGTCTTCGAAGCTCATGTTCTAGATCTGATAAATAAAGAATTGAATTTGGTAAGTCCAGAAAGAGGGGTATTAACAGGGGTGAACTGAGCGTTTGGGCAATGGTGAGCTGGGACTGCTGGGTGAGAAATATGTCAATATCAAAAGGATTTTCTTTGATGACTCATCATAAAATATTATGCCTTAGAAATTATATCCTACTTGTTGGCTGTAATGGGATAATGTTGGCAACTAATGTTGTGCACTAATGGGCCAAACTAGTGGGTTAAGGATGCTCTGGATGGTTTTAAGACCCTGTCCGTTACGGAGTTTCAAGCTATATGAAAAAATAGAGATAAATATTTCAATGAATCATACTTTCAAGAAGAAGCAATTCATCAGCAACAATATCCATGGACATGTGTGAATTTTTGCTTCGAAGCAACGAATGTTCGATAGAATCCAACTGTTTGTTTGTTACTTGTTCCGCTGATGTAAATCTTGGTAAAAGAAAAAATAATTTACAGCCTTGCTTCTTATATTTATTTCTGTGCAGAATTATGAACATACCTGCTCCACTGGTCCAGGGCCTTCTTCAAATTTCTCTTCTCTTGATTGAGATGATGTTCAAGAATAGACCAGGTCTGGAAGAGTTTTGCAAGGTCTGAACTTCCGCATCCTGGTTCAGGAGATTCAGAATGAAGATGTTTACTTCTGGATGAGACAAGATCTAAAAAAAAATTCAATTAACACTCTCGACACAATGAAATGATGCGAAATGAATCAATTTTAAATGTTACATAGTTAATTTATTATTAATACCTTTATATTCTTTCTCAAGTTTCAATATATCTGAATATTTCTTCTTCAATTTGACTTCAACACCTTGGAGTTCAAGCAGATACCTTTGAATTTGTGAAGAACTACCAGGAGACGGAAAATGACTGAAATCCTGAATGTGACAATGAATGTATTAAAAATTACGTTGCAACAGAAGTTAGCCTAGGTAATTTTTTGGAAAGTGGTAACAGTGGTAAGAGTGGTTACAGTGGTAAGACGCATAATTTTTAGGGTAGTTTTTCAGTAATAAAAGTGCGTCTTATGAGACGGGATATATCCTCTATTTAATATTTGGCCCATTACAAAAATTGTTTTCCGACCCCTGATTTAAGCTGTTCCTAAAAACCTCAAATTGGAATCCACACGATATCCAAATAGGAAAAAACAACAATAAGAACCTCTATTTGATCGTCTATCCACTGTTGTATCTTCTTGATACTTTTCTCATGTTCTGACCATTGAATCAAATCTGGTTCTGTCTGGTTGACGCAGTTTTCAACCTGTTGCAAAAGAGAAGAAGCTCTGTCAGGAAAAACTTAAGAGAGAGTGCAGTCATATGGAAAATGGGCAATATTACGCCATGACTAATGGAGTATAAACATTAATACTGTTTAGTAAATATAAAAGTGAGCCAAGCCTTCTCTTGTTTATGTAAATAGTATACATCTATCAGAACTCACAGAGTTCAAGTTATTAAATCAAGCAGTGAGATAATCACACGGCTTTACTGATGTGGTTTCAAAGCTGGGCGTGGTGGTTACTTCTAGCTAGAGCAAATTGTGGGTGAGATGTGTTTATGTTACTGCACCATAGAAATTTTAGTCCCATTCAGCACTTATGGAGCTTCATTGCAGCATTCTAAGAGTTTCATTGCAGCAATCAATATAGGTAAATAGTGGAAGATTGAAATGGCTACGATGGAAGTGAAAAAATGTTTCATTATGGGCAAGTTTTGGACTCTCAAACGGATTTACATCATTTCTTATGGAAAACTCAAAAGTTGAATAAATTGCAAAACAGAGCGGCATCTGGAATGGATTTTCCACTCGACACAACACACTCACCCTTGCTTTCAGTATCTCCCATTCCATATTCAACTGTCCGAGTTTATCAGCAAATTCAACCTCACTTTTCCGCGGTGAAAATGGATCGGCAGAAGCCGAAGATTTGTTTATGAATTCGATGGTGAGTTGCTTCACTCGAAGTTCCATTTGGTATCCCTGCGAAGAAAGCAGATTATTAAATTATGGTACAGTTGACCTTCGTTTAAACGCCGACAGTCGCTTTTTCTAAGTGAAATTCAGTCCTATTTATCTGATATCAGGCTTAACGGGATCTATTTTTGCTTGGCCCTTAACCTTGACCCTTGACCTTTGATTAGAGGTCATTAAATAAGGATATGAGGCAAGGTTTTAGATACAGGCAGGGGGTGAGAATTCAGTAAAAATTGTCTTCCGGCAAGGAAATTATGGTAAATTTTCTCACACTGTGAGGCAATAAAATATACAGTTGCAATAATTATTTCACATGAAGTTCTACCTTATATGTTGCAAGTTGGTTTTTAAGAACTTCCGAACCAGCTCTGTCATAATTTTCTTGCTTCATGAGATCAAGCGCTATGTTCATTCTTTGTATCCATGTCATCATGTCTGTTATAGCTTGATGTACAGGAAGAAGCTGAATTTGTGCCTGGGAAAAACGAAAATGCTTGATAAAATATGTCTATACCAATAAGGAATACCATACTTCATGAGCTAAAAAGTAAAAATCGAATTTAAACTATACAAATGTCTTATAAGGCACTTTCACAATAGCCAGCTCGATAGCTTTCAGCTTGTAGGTTGCCTTGTATGCCATCCGCTCTAATATCTGAAGCAACATGCTAAACATAATGTTTACCAATTCTGATTACCCTACTCAAGGCAAAAATATAATTTTACCCATACACGAGATATACATGTCTTATAAAGTGCTATTTCACGATAGCTCGATAGCTTACAGCTTGTAGGTTGAGTTGTATGCCATTAACTCTTATATCTAAAGCAAAATGCTGTTCAACGTGTTCCTTGCTTATTCAGCATTCCATTCAATCCAAATTGAATGCTGTGTTACTGTAGTGCTTTCAAGTCGAGGAAAATAGTAAGATCTTGCAGTCCAGTTTTCAAACGACATGTGACCCAATTGCTACCAAGTAACTTAAACGTGTGCAGTTAAATTTTACACACATTTTGGAATTCCTATATTTGTATCACATTTACCTTATGCAGTCTCTCATTCAGCAGTGGCAATTTCTTCTGCATTTCACTCGACTTGTCTTCAATATCTTGAATGTTTCTTTTCATTTCTTCCAAATTCTTCGACTTGACTTTGAGCAGTTTCTCTGAAATTTTCTTCACTTCTTCTTGAGACATTTTTATTTTCTCAAACTCTCTCACAATCTCTTGGAAACGTTCGCACCTAATTACAGAGAAACAGAGGCAATATATTAGCTTCCAATAATAACATAAAGATACACACACTGAAAATGCAGAGCAAATATATAAAAAAGAATATTAGCCTGTAGATGGATTTCGGCAATAAATTGACTTTGCACAATAAACTACCTATTTCAAGGTGAAGTCTAATTAATTATACAAATATGGAGTCGGATAAAGAGGTGAGAAAGAACGAAGAACTAAAATTACTTATTATCTAAGGAAGAGTATCATGAACTGCCAATAGTACAAATACCTCACGCAGACCAGCTATTCTCAATATTGCATTTTTTCAATTAGCAGTACCCAGATTTAACCNCCGGACCACCCCGCTAACACGACCACTTCACTGCGGTCCCGAATATTTCCTTATTCAAATGCATTGCACTCTGTTTCAATAACACGATCACCCCGGTTTCCAGACCAGACGGTTTTCCAGACTATATAACTATATAACTCTACTCGTATACCAACCTCAGCTTTCATTTCACATTGTTGTGGATCGTTTATCAAGCTCTGCGATGTGTTGACCGAATCCGACTGAGATTTTATGAGTTCAAGTCGAGATTCGATCTCATTATATTGGTTTTCATATTCTCTCCAGACATCGAGAGCTTTCTTGTATTTTGAGATCTGAGTTTGCACCGATTCTGACAATTCATTCCACCTAAACAGAAGAGATATTATTATTCAAAACACCTGTATTTTGGCATTACCAGCCCAACCTTAACCTTAGAATGGGAAATATAACCAGTCTTGTGTCAATATCAAACAAGAGAACCAATCTGAGTGTGCATGTGCTCTGCTTTCCATTTACATTTTTATAGTCCATTAAACCATCATGTAGGGAAGAGTGTATAACTCTATATCACTAACAAAAACTTAGGCTTGAAGAACTTATCTCATATACAGTAATGCTATAATGGGTTGTTTTGCTTAGCGCTCTGTTTTCAGGAACGCATCATGAGTGTTAAGTGTGGCATTGCTGTATATTGATTGTTTAAGGCTATTAAAAATGTGGCAATAATATTACCTTGCATCAAGACCATTAAGTTTCTTCCTTATATCGTCAGTTGTATTAGAATCACAGTGTGGTACC
>QXVX01008522.1:0-14892 GCA_013436065.1 Halocynthia aurantium | reverse complement strand
TAGTGGGTTACATATACTTACTGAAGTGCTGGTCAATGCTAGTCATTAAAAATGGCTCTTCGGAGAAAATGTTAGGAATATATGGGGTTCAGAAACATTGATCCTCGCAACTGAAGGTCGATATCACATTGTTGACCTTTAACCCTTCAAAAAAACTCATTCTTGCCTCCATTAATGAATTACTATAAACATAGATTGATAGATGTGCCGTAAAAGAAATGATTTGTTTAAATTACTGTGTAATTTATGTTATACTGTACTTTTAGGCAAGCTAATATTAATTTAGTATTTGAATATTCCGTTTTTGTTTACCGGTAAATGACGTCACATACTGCCGCTTTCAAGATCACTATGAACAATGGCGGCGCAGGAGAAGGTAACATGTGAGGATATTTCGATGTTTATGGTAAGATTTTAATGCTCGTTTGACATGTTATTTGTAATTTATTTTATGATAGTGGAGTTGGATTCACTTTAATAGTTGAAGTATATTACATTGTGTATTGTTGTTATTCAATCTCGTTGAATTTCCACCGACTTTTCTACAATCTTTCTCAGTTTTCTAATAGTCAAAACAGGGGTCACCAAACTTTTTTATAGACGGGCTGCATTATGAATTTTCTCAGTTTCGTGGGCCAAAGAAAAAAGTACTTGTTACTCACTACACAGCCGCTCACGAGACTATAGTCTCTCTTAATTATGTCAAAAGCCTAACTCTTACATGCAATGAAACATGAGGAGTAACTACACAGACTATGAAACAGCATAGGTGGATGCAAACCAAATATTCAAATCTTCCTAAAACATTACCTCCTTGCGCGGCATATAAAACTGCTTGGCAGGCCGGATCTGGCCCGCGGGATGTAGTTTGGTGACCCCTGTTTTAAATGGTCGAAGCCAACAACACTGATGGGGTTATATTTGCACTTCTGTAAGGGCTCTTCGGAACGGATACAACAGCATTTTATCCTGCTGTGTTATACCGTTGTACAAGTTTAAATATCCGCATTCCGCACTGGAGCGGAAGAAAGTCACCTAAGCTGCTATTCACACACGACAATATATACATTTACCAGCATATTACCATTTACCAGTGTTATATATGTGTTTATAGGAACAAATGAGAGGACAGAGGTTGGTAGATGATCGTATTGTTCATGAACTAAATTCTATATTCCCAACTAAAGAATTTGCTGGAAAGGTGGATTTTACTGCACAATGCAAATCTTTGTATGAAGCAGTGAGTATATAAATTCTTTCATTGATATATTGATACTGGTTCAACCTTTCAAATCTAGAACTTTATCATCTGGTAACTCGTGTGGTACTGACCAAAAACTAATTACACTGCAGTCGAATGTTTTTGTGACACAACCCAATTAAGTTCATGTATTTGACTATTTCAACCCTTGAGAATGTTATCCAGGCAACCAAGAGGTTGCAGAAGGTGGTACAACCTTGCATGGAAGCTTCAATGGTTGTATTATTTCCTGTTTCGAACTTTGTTCTACCTTCGATTACACGGCAATATGGCCATGGAAGCCGGCAAGATTGGGGACAATTGTAGGGTTTCCTTTAAGGGTAATTTTCAGTGGTCCGTCGATGCTTGCCTCCCAAGGTTGCCGGATCAAAGAGGTCCACCCTGCAACAGATATTTCTTGTCAGATTATGTGGATTTTGATTTTTGTTGTCTTTCAAAGTACTGATATTCAATTATCAGTCGGTGAAGTTGAATTTGTTCCTTCATCTCAATCATTAAGTTAAATGCCGGCCATAGCGCAAGGATCAAGGAAATAACCAATTGCATTCATGTTAATGCGGAAAAAACAAGGATTCTTAAGGAAAAACGAGATTTAGATCCAGAAAACTATAAAATTTCTAAGACATTACGCAGAGATCAAGGAAATGTGAGTTATTTATGATGCATTATTCATCTGTCTCAATACCAGATTATAATGTAAAGTTTAATTTGTTGTTTTTTCAGTTGCGTTTATTTCAGCAAGAGCTAAATATAGAGGAAATTGTTTGGGAGCGTGCGGAAAAAGCTTTCTATGAGAGGTGCCGGATGTATTATAGACCAGATACCTCATGACCGTAACCGAATCAAATGGTCCCAATCAGTTGAACAATCCAATCTATGGAGTAGTCAATTTTGTGATTTTGCCTCTTTTTTACACGAAATTATGTATGGTGTTTCCTCACTTGCTGAACGTTTGTTGTTGAATAAAGTTTAACTTAATACACTGTAGCTGGCAAACTTGGATGTGATTTTCGATGGATGTAACCAATTTTATCCAGTGATGGCAACTTTGAATTTGACTCCAGTGGAAGAATACTGTACTGGTTTGTATGTGGACAGTCCGATCTTTGAAGGTTAAAGCGAAGTAATAGTTGCACACTGTTACGACGCAATAATATAACTTGGTAATTTCCATGAAGTGGAACTTATCGGATTGGATTTGCGATTTACCGCTCTCCTGTAAGTTTAGTAATTGAGTTGTGCAGTCAGTATACATGTTTGTGTATTGTGGAGTCGATACACGCTGTTTACCTACTACTACTACTGTCATTTCCTCGGATTACAAACTATTCAAAATGCTTGGGTAGTCAGCTACCTGTTACCACGTTAATATTGGATCAAATTTCCTCCATGGCTAGTACATCTATGTTTTGCAGTTAGGCCATTCATAAACGATCGCTGGGAGTTAGCTCACGGATTTATCCCTGAATTCGTGAGCTAACTATGTCGCAAACGATCCTATGTTCACATACATGGGAAACCCCAGACTCGAATATTTTTCAACCGTTTACAATGCTTTCTGTTCTCGTAAACAGGGCGTGGGTGTTCCTAGTAGACCGATTTCTGACCAAAATTTCATTGTGCCGTTGTTCACCTACGCATTTGGATTTTCGTACAGCTACTTGACTCTGTAACAACTTCCTCTTGCACAAACTCGTTCGCGTACTTAATATCATAGTATTTAAAGACTATGGTAATATCTTAACAGATTGCCACTTAAAAGTTTATTCAACAATTTTTAACAAGAACTACGCACATCGCAATTGTTCTGTATCCACATTTTGTCGGGCAACACAATATTTTTCAACACTTTAGTCATGTAGATATTGATTTCATTTATGGGAGTATGTTGATGTTGATCATATGATTTTGATAGTATCTGTCGATTGATTGGGATGATATGGTCTCCAAAAATCTGTATTTTAATCTGATGTTCATGTCTCCACCAACAGACAATTAATCATTGCTGAATGATCGGAATGGTGACAGACACGAATATTGCACACACATGACCTTTATAGAGAGTAACAGTTTACTGGCAGTTGGGATCTTGATTCGAATTAGGTTTGTGTATAATTTGGCATGCCTTTACTTATTCCGAATCCTAATAATTGGTATAGTTTCAAAACCTCACTCAACAACGCAGAACGAGGTTTTGCATAGTAAAGTGAACTAAAAGAAATAAAAGGAAAGTACGATTCCAGAGATTGCATATTCGTTATTTACATTGGATCAACAGGAGACATCGCTACCGGGACTGGAAATCGAAATCACGGATCAAATTTGATAACACTGTCTGGTACTGACAATCGTTTTATTGAGCAATTAAAAGTTTAATGATTTCTCTGGTTTTGGAAATTTAAAAGTTAAATAAACGCCAGCAGCGTAATCAATAAAAGCGAGAAATGATAATAGATATACTGTAATGATGAGAAAGGATGAAAAATTAAACAGTAGGGAAACTGGCTTGCGTAGCAATACCGCAGTTATTGTCCTTGCCACGTGACATTTTGATGTATCCCTTATCACCCCACACTTCGCCCCAGCTGTAAAAAGAGATACATGTTATTTAAATGTACGCCCACGTAAGATTCTAATCTATTTTGTACTGATGTCGTAATGTTATGTTTACCTGTTTTTAACGAGCCAATATTCGGTACCATCATCCTCAACACCGAAGCCTACCACGAGAACGCCGTGATCCAGATTTACTTGGCTGCATTTTGGCTCGTAGTACATACCTAAAGTAATGC
Organism: Halocynthia aurantium; assembly: GCA_013436065.1. Classification (NCBI taxonomy): domain Eukaryota; kingdom Metazoa; phylum Chordata; class Ascidiacea; order Stolidobranchia; family Pyuridae; genus Halocynthia; species Halocynthia aurantium. Next base: position 10,839 of record QXVX01008522.1, on the reverse strand, counting down.
GTAAAAGATTGTAACTATTGAGAAATAAAAGTAAAATGTAAATTTATTAATGTAACTCATCATTACATTACATAATACCTTAAACTTATATTATGTAGATCGCAAATGATTTATGACTAAGGTTAGGGAGAGAACAACCGCGTAAAGTTGAAAATTAGCTTTCGTATCTAGTAGTATATCCTGGCATCACATTGAACCTAACATAAACATATCTAAGTGCACTAACATAGTTACCTGATTTGTAAAGCTGGAATGATTGATGTCCAGCATCAATAGCCACAGAGATGGGTCCAACTGTTTTCACGGCGTCCTGTAGTGCCTTTTCGTTTCCCCTTTTAATGTCAACGCATTGTGTGACTGTTGCTCCCTTGTTCATTGACGAATAATGACATTTTCCATTCTGTGAACAGAGTTTTCAATCGTTAATGTGCGGATTAGAGATATTTATTAGTCACGGTAACACAACCACTTCCTGTTAGCATTAGGATTTGATTGGGAGGAGTGCTGCGATTAGTAGTTATATGATAAGAGATGTTTTTGGGAGTTTACCATCGCGGTGTAGGGATAGGAGGATTCGGTATCAATGCCACCGTTGAGCTCGATGTATTGAAATGCGTTGTCCATCAATCCACCCTGACATCCGTGATCTCCTTCCTTTGTACTGCAATCAACTAGGTTCTGTTCGCTCAGAGAAACTAGTTTCCCTGTCTTTCTGAAATGTTGTCCTTCTAGGGAACCAGTCTGTAAAATACAAAAATTAAAATTTATTGAAAAAATTGGTATCCTATACACAAGTTTCCTTATCCTGTATATGTTATGAATTACATACGTGTGTTTAAGAAAGCGCTTGAGGCAGTTGTTCAACATTCGCGCATTTATGTCAGTATTTTATCACATGATTTATTAGCACTTACGGCACTGAAGGACCAGCATGATCCGCATTGTTTCTGGTTTTTCACCGGCGTGACGTATCCTTCCTTTCGCCAGTCGACGGTTCCTGAACCGGTATCTTCCTTGTCGTGAGTCTTGTTACAAAAGCTCATGACGTTTTCTGGCCTGGTAACGCGGCTCAAAATCAAATCGCGAAATTCGTCCATATCCTAATACGAAAAGAAAAGTCGTAGTTTAGAACAGCGGAATTAAACTCCGCTAAAAGGCCTTTTAATCAGTGTAAATGTTAGTCTTTGTTGTGAAATAGTGTTTCGCTAAGTGTAAATCTGAATAATCTCTTGTAACGAGGTACCGACGATATTTTGTTTTGAGCTCTTGGCGCTACTTGGCAAATTCCATCAGGGGAGATGAAAGGCGCACTTGATAAATTCGTAGTTTTGAAAAGACCACTCCAAATTTATATCTCGTTGTTCTGTAGTGGGTTTCGGAGTATTGTTTACTGAAAAGTTCCTGTCCGTTACATCATGCTTTTTATATATCATCAGATGTAATTACTCATGCCGTTATACAGATGCAACTTTCAAAACTATTGCGTCACTCAAATATTCTGGTTCATCGTAAACAGAACTCCGGTTCATCGTAAACAGAACTCAGTTATGCCCCGGGTCACATATATACCTTATGTTATTCCAAAAAACATGTGATGTTGTGTTATGTCAATTTGCTTTTCGCAATCACCTAATACAGCTTATAGCGAAACAAAGAACGCTGCATGTAGTTTGTACACAGTACTGTAGACTCATTTACTGTAAGTAAATGATTAATCCACCCACCATATCGGCAAACTGATTCATTTCCATGGTGTAAGTGTGCATTCCATTCTGTTCCTCCAAGTTGTGCTGAATGACTTTCTTCATGTTTTGGCTCCAGATGTATTCGCGTTTAGCCTCTTCCTCCACTTCGTATTCCTTTCCTGTTCAAAAAGAAACTGAGTTTTAGTGGCTTAAAGAAACAATTATATTTCTCGATACAATTTATGGTTACGTGGACCGTGTGTATAAATGTATAACATGGCAAGGTAGTGCCCAACGCAGTGATGGGCTCTGACAATGCGGTCCAGACAGTAGGCCTAATGTTATACGAATATGCCAAACAGCCACATAGAAGCACAGTAGCCACGTCGTGATAGTTCGATAAATTACGTAAAAATGTTCTTCGACTAAAGATTGTCATGCCGGGTATTGATAACTTATAACGGATGAATAAATACTGCTTACTAAAAAACACGTGAGAAGTTTGCGGTATACGATCTTTATTATTAGTCCTGTCAAATGTGGCTACCTTAGAAATCAATATCCTTTCAGTAGAACTGAATTTTGTATAAATTTTCACTCATGGACCTATGAAACAAGATACGTGAGGGCATTAATCATTTTTTTAAAGCGTGACATTGGATACTGCTGACTTCGAGATACAGCTATTTGTTGTGCAATTGCCCCTCCCCTCTCAACGGTCATATGATCATGGGAAGTGACGTCATTGACGTCAGCACTTTCTAAGAGTCTGTGAAATTCGCGCTGATTGGGAAATTTCTACCGTATGATACGAGAAAAAAGACTGTGTATTTACAATTCCTTACGTTTGATTTCGAAAGTACCGTAGTAATAAAATCATCTTACCGTGAAACTCTTTCCATTGTTCCCAGTTCTGTTCGATATTGATGCTGTGTGCCGAAACGGCCACAACACAAAGCGCGAGAACGATAAGCTTCATTTCGTTAGAATAATAAAATCTCAGCTGGTAGCAGTAAAAGTTAATTCTAAATACAAAGATACATTTTGAATAAGACCCGTATTACAACATTTCCGTATACTGTGTCTGGTGTTCCTATACGATATTTGCGCTTGATATGGGCGAAGCTTTATCGCACTAAACCCGCTTGGTACGAAGTAAACATACCAGCTGATAGCGTACCTCATAACTAAGCTAACATACCTACTTCTAAGTCTATATGATATACAGTCATCAGCAAACCATTCCGGCATTTCATACGTACGGGAAAGCGATATAATCATAAAATATCATGAGTAATATATGCAACCAATAACACATGAAGTGTTCTTTACAATACTAGATAATATTTCTTTATATTGCAGTCTACTATCCTTTCACAGAAATTTCCGTCTCACTGTGTTGCCCTGTCGTCGTTCTTTGTTCGGTGTCCAATCCAGAGCACTGTCTCGCTATTTTATTGAGACGCTGCCTTTTTTTCTATCGCTCGAAATACCGATAACAGATGATGGTTTTATAGCGTAAGCCGGTTCACAGCCAACACTGCTTATTATTTCATTAAATGAAAAAAATGCCTTAGTCATTCTCGCTAAGCTTCCTGCAATGATTTGCTTACAGGCCCAAGATAATACTTGATGCAGTATATCCATAACTACCGGGTATGTGAAGATTTTGATAATTCCTCCCTCTATTTAATCAAAATATTTTCGCAGTTTTATTGTTAAGAAGAAAAGAGATAACGAGATTGGTGTAACAGCTGGGCTTTCCTCGTTAATAGTGTAAATCGTATTGTTTTTACTTCGCGTCCGATTAACATTAAGCGGTGCCGCCTGAACTCATTTTGACAGCTGTCATATCACAAATTATTCGTCTATGTCCTTTCTTCTTTTTGATGCGAGCGGATAGGAAATAATATGAGTTTTACCCAGCATGCTCAGTAGATTTTTCCAGAATATTAGGAACTAGGTCTAATTCTTTTTTACATACCATGAATGTGGGGAATCAATAGTGTAATAACTATGAAGTGTAAGAATAGTCTTCCACTGTAATACATAGTCTATTTCTGTTATTTGATTATCTTACTAATTGTAAGATGCGATTCCACTCGACATTTCTTTCTGTCAGCATGACGCATTATGTCTAGAAATTATGATAGTGACGAGGATTTTTTTCTGATGGTATATTTTAATTGTTGTACATTGTTGAATTTCAATCTGAATACTGGATCTTGTTGAACTTTGGGTTGCATTGAGATTGCACTTATAATTGTCGTTGAAAATTCTCGAAATTCTGCGCAATAGCTATACCTCTAAAATCGGGCAGAAGATTTTCCAAATTAATTCAGACTCGTTCATTGTTTCTGTCTCAGCTAATCGTTTAATCCGACTTTACTGAATTCCTACGTATTTTACATTTACAAGACAGTAAAGAAATATTAATTGATAAATAAATAATAATTAACATTATTAATGGCTAATCTGTTGTGCTTATAGTTTGCCCACTCAGTATGTAACTACATAAGGAGCAATGTGTTATTGTAATATTTCGAATCAATTGAATCATTCGTTCTATATCCTACCTGGAAAGGATAGTTTATCGGTAAAGGGAAATTTTATTTATCCAGGGTAAAACATGTTTTCTCTACAACATATATTTTTACCTGACTTAGCGTCAGGATTTGGGGGTAACAGTTGCTATGGCAGCGCAACACAAGCGTCCAATCGAAATGTGCCTTAGTGTGGCTTCTACTGGCAGAAGTTCGTGTCAACCCTATCGGGCGTTATCATTTTTAGCTATAACAGTTATGAAAAAACTTTCATGCCCTCAGCTATCATAGAACACCAAATATTAACATGAACACAATCTGTGATTAATAAGGATCATATTTTAAATTGTAAGAAACTTTTTTCGCGTGGAGTATCTAACGCTGGATAATGGATTCGGTTGGAGATATTACTTTATCAATCAGAACTGAAGTAGTCTTTTGAGCTTCCTGAATATGCTTCTTAAGTATTCAGAAGCCTCTTTTTCAGCCAATGTGTCGCAATGTCGATGAATATAAATGAGTATCCGCCAGAACAAAAGAAAATAGGTCATCAGAATTGCGGAACCAGATACCCATGTGACCTAGTTTTCGTTTCCTCAGCAATCCTGATGTTATTCCGTCTTTTTGAAAATTTAAAAAAATGCTTCTGCCAACTCAGCGGGGATTGGCTTGCAATTTAATTCATTACACATCTGCTGAATCATGTCATACCGTACTAACGACCGAGAGTGAAGGTTACGCAAAGTTGAATGACCCCAACCATCAGCGTTGCATTGCACCTTCCTTGTATAGAACATAGTGCATGGACTACTGCACAGTGAGAATTAATGATTGTTAGATATCTCGGAATAACAACCTGGTCATGTGAATGCAACAAAATATAGTTTTAAAACTATTTACTTGACAAACAAATGAACAAAGACAAATTGCATTACGACTTGCAAAGCACAACTAAAAGCTTGTTAACTACCTGGCTCTGTTTTCATTATGGCAGCTGCATTTTTTATGTCCTCATGTGACGGTAAGGTTACATTACGAATGGTAGATAAACATCAGGCAACAACCGGGAAAATCTGAAGCCTGTTTATGGGTGAAAGGAGACTTCTTTTATTTTATTTAGTTCAACCTGACTTCAGTATCCTATCCAGAATATCCAAATATCAGGTTATATAAATGACCAGTAACCTGCTTCGCAATTCCTAGCGATATGATCATACCACTCAACAGCGACATAATGCGGATTTGTAACCAATTTATCTTGCGTACTGTGTGGTGTAATTTTGTAACTATCAGCTTATCTCTTTGAAGTACTTTTTTCCCGTGAAATCACAGAATGCTAATAGCGTACGTCTTACTCTATGGTATTTTGTGACCTTCAAAGATCTGACAAGGCAGGTAACCGACAGATTTCTTGAAAAGGGTCAGTGTTACAAACATAGATCTCAACCTTCCATACCAATTTAATTGAAGAAATTGTGAGTATGCTTGCGATCGACTCAATACTCAAGTACTCACTCATACAGTATTTCTAATGTGCAATGTACAGTGTGATCAAATTTATTCTTCTTGCGAACACACAACAATTCATCATTTTGAAGAATATTTTTATTGCAATATGAATATACCGATATATGAAAACAACATTTGAAGAAATTACGAGTATTCTGCACAGTGTATGTGTAAATACGTGATATATAATGTAAAACATTGCTCCTTACATGTAATACAAGTCAACAATTAGTCACAGAAAGTCAGAATTACATGTTATGACTTGTTATGAAACAGTTTACTTTAAAACTTCACTGCTGTAGGGAAGGTTTCCAAATGTAGATGAGTATTGATATCGTTATCGTTATTATCGTTCGTGCACAGTGGATTCACAACCGACACTAGGATTTTCACAATGAGTCCGATTACGACAAGACAGAAGAGAACGATGGTTATAATAGAATTTCTATTGGAGCTATCGTAATTCTTAACAAGTACACCAATGATGGCCCATATCAGTACTCCATACCACGCGTATACATATCTAAAAAATTTGAAAAACACCGTGTTTTCCAGGATGGACCAGGAGATTACTATGACACCGAGTATACACAAACTGAACGTGTCAGAATCCAAAACAGACCAATTTTGTATTCCCGGTTGGTATGCCAAGGCTGCGGAGATATTGATCAGGGTGGCAATGGTCGTCCAAGAGAAATACATATCTAAGCCATTTTGTACTATGATTCTTATCACTAGAAGTTCGACTTTTGACTCTTTTCGTATCTGTCCTTCGTTTCTCGCTACAGCGATGCCGTTGAATGCGACCGCTGCGTAACCACAAATGGTAAAGATGAGTAAGACGATCGCCGAAGCAAGGACCTGCTCCCGAACCCAAAGAAAGAGCCAGACGATATTCCCGATGCAGGTCAAGATCCAAGCAACATAGAATTGGATATTGAATATAACTGGATTCAGGAAAACGCGACCTATGATTGGAATTGGACATGAAATTTCACAATTTTAGAACATCTATTTCAGCTATGAACGACACGATTTAACGTCAAATCGGAGGAATCCATGCATTAACATCAATTGATGACATCTTGTTGCTATTTAGGCAAATACTAACTGAAAAAAATCAGCTGAGCATATCTCTTACCTTTGGAATTTTTCCTGAAAATACTGCTAATTGCATATGTCATCCATGCTGCTTGAAAGAAGTAGATGACACCCCAAATCGCAAACGTGTAACCAGCCGGTGTTAAATCCGTTTGGAAGATATCAGACACATTGGCCACAGTATTGCCGAAAATCCCATCTTAAAAAAAAAGAATAGAGATTTCGAGCCAATTCTATTACCAACCCAAAGCGGCACCGTACTTACTATTTGGAATGCTTCCCAGTGCATTGAAGACGAAAACTAAAACCAATGCAATAGCAGATACGACTGTGAGCACGACTTGAGCGATCGTGTAACTATCCATATATCCGAAAAAAAGTGTCATCTGACAGTAAAATTCAGTTAAAGAATAACTAGTTTCTATTCTACCTGCAAGTAGAAATAGAAAAATAATAGCTAAGTCCAGCAAATTCGAGTATCCCGTATTATACAACTTTTTACTTGATGACAGCTTCTCCGGTTGCATCACTGAATAAACCGAATGACTTCTGTTTATCATGCAAAGCCAATTATGATCGAAACCAGACTGCAGTTGAACATTCTCTACTACTAACCAATGCTTATTGCTTCATAGTCCGTGTGAAAGGGCGGCTAAACAGTGCTGTGCAACATATTGAAATTGTTGTTACATGTGTAGAGGAAATGAAACGATATGTACTGCTCACGATCTAGAATTGAACACTACAGTACAGTCTCCTCTATACATGATTACAATACCATTACATAACAAAATGAAGATTACATAACGGAGAATTAGGCCGAGTTTTATTTGTTACGTAACATGAATGTGTTACGTCATGCTGGAAAATGTTACATAACACTTTATGAGCTGTCACGTGATAAGACATTGTTCGGCGATACTCCCGATAAATATAACTTTCTCTACCTCTGAAGAATATCTGCCCACTGCGTCTTTCAATTTACTAAAAAAATCGATTTATATGGTAATCTATAGCCTTTTACACTTAGAAAATATTGCGAATTATTTCTTGGTTAGTGACTAAATGGCACTTATTTATTCCTTACCTTCTACTAGCCTTATGAAGTTAGGTAAGGAATATATAAGTGTAATTTAGTCGCTAACCAAGACATATTTCGCATTAGTTTTCAAGTATAAATAATAGAGTAATAATAGCAGTTTGTTGTGACATGTTCAAAAGTAGAGCGCGAGTGTCGGAATGTATGTCCAATCGAGGATTTGTGTTATAGTATCGCGCATCGTTCTACTAGCTTTATGAAGTTAGGTCAGGAATATAGTCACTAACCAAGGAATATTTTCCACTACTATCTAAGTTGTAAACGATGGAGTATTAATAGAAGTAGGTTGCGACATGTTAAAAAGTATATACATTATCTATATTGGGAGTCATATCAATCATACAACACAACTTTCATACAGTATATACAGAAATACATACATACATAAATAAGACCTCAACCATGTATAAATAAGATTTCGTCTCAAGATTTTTGTCGCTAATTTTATAAGGTTTGTATGCCTGTGCAAGTATTATTGTGATTTAAAAGTACAGTACATTTTATTCAGATATGAAAGGACAGATATCTTCATTTGTTTGATAGAAGTCTTGTAATTACTGTGTGGTGTAACTTTGTAACTATCAGCTTATCTCTTTGAAGTACTTTTTTCCCCGTGAATTCACATAATGCTAATAGCGTACGTCTTACTCTATGGTATTTTGTGACCTCTGAAGATCTAACAAGGCAGGTAACCGACAGATTCCTTGAAAAGGGTCAGTGTAACAAACATAGATCTCAACCTTCCATACCAATTTAATTGAAGAAATTGTGAGTATGCTTGCGATCGACTCAATACTCAAATACTTACTCATACAGTATTTCTAATGTGCAATGTACGGTGTCATCTAATTTATTCTTCTTGCGAACACACAACAATTCATCATTTTGAAGAATATTTTTTATTGCTTTATGAATATACCGATATATGAAAACAACAATTGAACAAAATTACGAGTATTCTGCACAGTGTATGTGTAAATACGTGATATATAATGTGTAACATTGCTCCTTACATGTAATACAAGTCAACAATTAGTCACAGAAAGTTAGAATTACAAGTTCTGACTTAGATTATGATGAATATCGTCATAAATTATTAATATGGTTCTTAACTGGTAGCTGATTTTTTTTAACACAGTTTACTTTAATACTTCACTGCTGTAGGGAAGGTTTCCAAATGTAGATGAGTATTATTATCGTTACGTCATCAGTACACCTACAATATATGGAAGCTAACAACAGCATGGTTGTTTCGTGCACGGTGGATTTACAACCGACACTACGATTTTCACAATGAGTCCGATTACGACAAGACACAAGAGAACGATGGTTATAATAGAATTTCTATTGGAGCTATCGTAATTCTTAACCAATATGCCAATGATAGCCCATATCAGTACTCCATACCACGCGTATACATATCTAAAAAAGTTGAAAAACACCGTGTTCTCCACGACGGACCAGGAAATTACTATGACACCAAGTATACACAAACTGAACGTGCTAGAATTCAAGGCAGACCAATTTTGTATTCCCGGTTGGTATGACAAAGCTATGGAGATATTGAGCAAGGTGGCAATAGTCGTCCAAGAGAAATACACATCTAAGCCATTTTGTACAATGATTCTTATTACGAGAAGTTCGGCTTTTGACTCTTGTCGTATCTGTTCTTCGTTTCTCGCTACAGCGATGCCGTTGAATGCGACCGCTGCGTAACCACAAATGGTGAAGACGAGTAAGACGATCGCCGAAGCAAGGACCTGCTTCCGATCCCATAGAAAGAGCCAAACGATATTTCCGATGCAGGTCAAGATCCAAGCAACAAAGAATGGGATATTGAATATAACTGGATTCAGGAAAACGCGACCTATGAATGGAATTGGAAACAAAATTTTACTATAATTAAATCTACAGAATGCATTAGTCTTCCACAAGAAGAATAGTAGTCTCAATTATTCCGAATGAAATCCAAAATATCTCTCTCTACTTGATAAAGCGCGAAAGTTTGTTTGTTTGTTTGTCTTGAAACAACGTCGCCGGTATGTACCAAATTTGGCAAAGGATTTCCACATACAGTACATATAGGAATAATACATGCACAAGGAAACTTATTTATTGGGCCAAATCAAATAACATGTTTTCGCAATTTATGCAAAATCCAACTGGAGAAAGTAGTGGAGCAATCTCTACCTTTAGAATTTCCTCTGAAAATACTGCTAATTGCATAGGTCATCCATGCTGCTTGAAAGAAGTAGATGATACCCCAAATCGCAAACGTGTAACCAGCAGGTGTTAGATCCGTTTGGAAGATATCAGACACATTTCCAACGGAATTGTTGAAAATTCCATCTTGAAAAATAGAAGAATGAGAATTTGAAAATCTAATTCATTACTGAGATAGCCGCGGCAACGTACTCACTATTTGGTATGCTTCCCACTGCATTGAAGACGAAAACTAAAACCAATCCAATTGCGGATACGACGGTGAGCGCAACTAGAGCTATCTCGTAACTATCCATATTTCTGAAAAACTGGTATCTGAGGAGTCAGTAAAGGAATAACTAGTTCCTATTCTACCTGCAAGTAGAAATAAAGCAATAATAGATAATCCAGCAAATAAGAGTGTCCTGGAATAACACTTTTTCACCTCATGCATATATTGCAAGGGAGTTGTTCTTGCTCGGGGCGGTAACCTGTTGACGAAAAATATTAGAGGAGAATATTTGAAAGGCTTATTGTATTGCAGTAAGCAAAACCTATTCATCAAAATTGTCAGAACATCTGTGATGTAATAAGAAAACAAATCCAAAGTGTTGCTAAGAAACTCCGTATTTATTGCTATACTGGAAGTCGAGTGATAGTTACATTATTTGACCAGGAAAGGGGTGGAAATAGGACCGTT
>QXVX01008514.1:0-25594 GCA_013436065.1 Halocynthia aurantium | reverse complement strand
TGAGTCGTATTTACTGATACGTTTGTATATATATATTAATATAATTTAAAGACTTTCTGAGACGTATTTCCTGATACGTTTGTATATATATATTAATATAATTTAAAGACTTTCTGACACGTATTTCCTGATACGTTTGTATATATAAAGACTTAACCTGTTTTGTTTTTGTATTGTTAAACTCTCTTACAGTAGATCATGAAGAAAAGGATCTTCGCACTGGTTTCTGGGTTCCAGTTGTGGGTTAGGGGTTAGACGGGTGTATGATTACAGCTTGCTGTTTGTGAATGTGATCTGTTGTATGGAGTGAAGTATGAGTTATTGAATGAGTATGTGGTAGTTTGTTGTGCGAGGCCCCTGTATGAATACATGTGAAATCCTGTATGTATGCTGAATGTCAATGTATCTGTGCTTAAATTATGATTCTGAATTTTACTGTGCATGCATTTTTTATATTGTATCATTTAATGTTGTGTTTTTGCACCTATTACTGCATGTTTGCTTTCTTGCAAAGCGCTTTTGCGATTTTTAAATAACTTCCGACTCCCTTTCAGATTCGATCCGTAACTCACCAAGCGCTGGAATTCGTCCGGCCGATCTGCAATCAACGTGTTTATTTACATAATTATGGGGAACTTACATTCTCCAAATTATATTTACAGACCATCTACATACAAGCATGGATCAATCAACATCTACACGGAATTACCTGCCATTCTCAGCTGCAAGAATCATCCAGTTCTGGCGATAAAACCACAGTCATCCAAATCAGTGAAGGTAAATTTCAGTGTTTTTTACTAGCTAGCTACTACTAGCTGTAAAGCTTTAAAAAACATTTCAACATATAATTGTTGTTTTCCAAGTTTTTTAACAGTCGCATTAAAACTAAATTGTAAATATAGAAACTATGTTTTTAATTCCAGGATTTCATTGCTAGCAGCTCCAGACTTCTCTACTTCCTTGGATGAACAAAGGCAAAAGAACTTGAACAAGCGACAAGGTAGAAATTTATCTTTATTTCATATACACAATATAATATTTTTATCCCAAGATGCGAGGAAATCTGAATCTAACTAGCTAGCTTTTTGATCCTGCATAAGGAGAATGCGTAAGTCGGGGTCTAAATTATTTTGTTATTAACAGGCATCCACTACAAATTTCTTCTTTATCGCCGCCGAGTCAGTAAGATGAAGTGATGAATATCCCAAACTGGAAGAATGATATTCACTCGACGCATCATGACATAAATATAAAACGCGGACGCCACGTGACGAAATCAAGCACAATATCGACATCGAGACGAAGGACTAGAAAGCAATCTTTGTGAAGGTGAAACTTTTTATCCTTAATTTTTTATATTGTATTTAATTTTAATTTAATCCTTGATCCTAACATACGGGAGCATGCTAAAATCTATCTCTAATTCCTTTGAAATTATTTGCAGGCTCCCGCAACCAGTTATCTCCGTCGCCGTTGCGTCCATGTAAAGTAAGAAATATCCAACACTACTACAGCCTTGTCTACAACGTCCACTCACCGCACGAAGGACGTAATATAAACCACTTTGGACAACAACCGACACCAAGTTATCTCTGTTCTTGGCTGAACAAAGACTTGGCTTAAAGACTGAAAGAAGAAAACAATCGCGAAGGTAGAAATCTATCTTGAATTTTATATATTATTTAATAATGTTTTTGTCTGAAGGTTGAGCCAATTCAATATTTGAGTAACGCCTAGCTAACATATAATCATTTCCTCTGTTGAGAAGAATGCATAAATCGATGTCTAAATTCTTTCAAATTATTAACAGATATCCATAGCAATTTCATCTCCATCATCGTGAATGCACTATGATCAAGAAAGTATCTTTCATTGCAAAGACCATGAATTATTTCGGCCTTGTCAACAAAGCCCACTTGCCATATTGATCGAGGATTGTTGAATTAAAGAACTTCGGACGCTAACTACTGCTCTGTCCTGCCTATTGCGAACAAAATATTTTCATGGAGGAAAAGTGAACTAGCATGTTAAACTTGTAACTATGACATGCAACGAGGGCGATAACCATTTGTCTTGATAGAATTCGGAGGGCAAACAGGAAAAAACTACTGATCGGCAGATTTTCTTGCATATCCTGAAGGTTTTTCACCTCATATTTAACTTTAATATTTTATTTGATATTATAATAATAGTAGTATATATTTTGCTTCTTATTTTCATTCATTATGTATTTGTAGTATTTCACATGGATATTCCACGTTGACGTTTTCTGCTTTTGGGTTACTAAAAATTATAATATTGTAAATTAACTAACTCTTGATTTTTTTTTTAACTTTTGGGTTACTAAAGGTTAAAATACTGTAAATTACCTAACCAATTTTTTACAACACTTGTACTTCATACACGTCATGCATACACTTCTCTTCCTAACAACACTACATATCCTCCTTCAATATTACATTCCGGGATCATGTTGACATCGTATTGTATCCAATTTTTTTATTGGAATGGTTGCTGGTTTTGTCTATTACACTTCAATACCTTCAACCACATCCTGGGATCATCTCGACATTGTAATGTATCCAATTTTTATTGGAATGGTTGCTGGTTTTGTCTAAATTTTAGTTGTTCATGTGGTTACTTTAGTGGTAATGCTTTTAATTTTTTGGAATTGTTGCTGGAGTTGTCTAAATTTCAGTTGTTCATCTGGTTACTTTAGTGGTAATGCTTCCAATTTTTTTTGGAGTTGTTGCTTGTTGTGTCTAAATTTCAGTTGTTCATCTGGTTACTTTAGTGGTAATGCTTCCAATTTTTATTGGAATTGTTGCTTAATTGGTTTGTCTATTGTACTTGATTCATTTGGTCTATTTAGTTTAGTGTCTGTCATTTGTTTTCGTTGTTGTTGTTGTTGTTGTTGTCTGTCCAGTGTCTTTGTGATTGTCAGTTATGACATGTCTAGACTGGGTTTACTCCAGGGTTGTGTTGTTGTCTGGCTAATATGTTTTTGGTTTTGCATTCTATAATGTGGATAATTTGTGTTGTGGCCGTTTGGCTGAATTCCAAGAAATCTTCTACGGACTGGGGTACCAATATGCTGTGTATCTTCCAGTTCCCCAACCACTGGCTGGTGATGTGATACAACAATACATTTATTTACTCTATTCTGTTCACACATTCTTTCATCCAATACTCTACTCCTACACTAACATTTATGTATTCTATAAGCTTACACATTTACACCAATTCATAATACATTTGAATCCCTGAATATTTAGTCTAGTCTTACCTATTAAAGATTCCGCCTACGTCTTATATCCATGTGAAATTCTCTACAATTCCTTTTTAATGTTTATTTTTTAAAGTGAAATTTTATTGTTTTAATCTAGTAGTTCTATTTGATAGTTAATTTTTGCCGAATTGATGTTACACTCACGTGTATTTTTTTACTTTTGCATATATATTAATCTAATTTAAAAACCTTCTAACTGAAGTTACACTCAACGTATTTCCTGATACGTTTGTATATTAATCTAATTTAATTGAAAGACTTGTTACCTATTTATTTACTTAGAAGGTTGTTTATATATTAATTTAATTTAAAAACGGAACTGATTTTACATTCAGCGTATTTCCTGATACGTTTATATATAAATTAATTTAATAAGGCTCTTATATATACGTGTGGGCAGTGGAGGGTGGGTAATATCAATTTGGCATATGCATTGCTGTTTTTGTATATATTTTTATGTTATTTGTTGAATGTATGACGAATTGATGTTGCACATACGTATTTACTGATACGTGTGTATATATATGTATTGTAATCGTTACTGTAAAATATGCAAAACGGCCAGTGTCCGTTTATTCGTGATTCAAAAGATCGTTAAAAATATATAATATTTTGTGAATGTATTTTTAAATTGTTATTGTGTTGTAAATTCAAGCCAATGAATTTGCTGCTAATCACAAGCAATTTACTACGTGGAAGATACACTGTATAGATCTAAACTAAGCACTGATGCTAGTGATGATAATGTGACAACTTTACAATCGAAATCGACGGGAGTTCTGCATAATTGTGTACATTTTACTCGGCAATCGCTGTAGCGACTTTTCCTGATGCATAACGCTCCTTGATCCATATTTAATTTGCCGAATGGAATGTTTGTGGGCTGCTTCTGGACATTCAGCTTGAGGTTAGGATACTCCGTGGACTGTTTACGTTAGGGCCGGTTGATCGAAGTTAGAAAGGATCGCTCTTGAGTTACTGATCTAGAAATGCTTATAAATAAACTTCTAAATGACCTGATCACACTAAAATGACCACATAATTCAATGCCGGCGGTTAGAAACTCCGGCGGCTCAACTACCCCAGGTGGTGGTTAAATAGGCTAAGTTTGTGTGGTTATGATGGCAAGGAGTAAGGACTGGGTATAAGTATCCCGAACCAACTTGACTCCTTTTTAATTTGTATTTTTTCAGATCTTTACAACAAATAATTTATCCAATAACGTAAACTGTAACCAGAATCTAATGAATCCTATCAAAAGGAGTGGCAATACACCACCACCATCTTCTGGTTCAGTGCTAGGATATTCATCACCAAGTTCAATTCGAAAAGCTATGCAGCGATCTGGTATCAGTTGGACAGATGATTTACCTGTTTGTGAGCTGTCTGATGTCGGTGTTGCTCCTAACATTGTGTATCTTGAAAATAATCGGGTCGTGGAAGCTCATCCTTATGAAGATTGCGCTTTCAATTTCAGGTAAGGAATTTTGGATGATATGTTGTGAGCTGCGTAGTCTGCCTCAGCCTCTGTAAATTATGATACCACATACCCTTGGCTTTTGTTAACCATGTGAATCCGAATCATAAGATCCTCTGATATATTTTTCATGTCCACAATCAACCTAAACCATCAATAACATTGACTAATAAAATCACATCCTCCACTACAACTTCCAATCATAAAAATAAAGGTTCAGTAACATTGACCAGCAACAAAACTTCAACCAGAGGAACTAGTGCATACTATGACATGTTATTAGTCCTACTGTGTGGTTGTTGCATTATTAACCAACAATGATATTATCATGATATTAATCTTGTCCTTTCTACCTGAGGAATCCCTGTATATAATTATTTCGAAGCCAATATTTCCTTTTCTAGATCAGAGAATGATTGCTATCTTTACGGTTTGTTCGATGGTCACGACGGCGTGAAAGCTGCACATTTTGCTGCCGATCGATTACCAGCTGAACTTCTTCTGGGTCAGTTGAATCCTCACATCAATCCTCCGGATCCTTCGATTCGTAAAGTTCTCTATCAAGCTTTCAGCATAGTTGAGAGAGGATTCTTCGAATCTCTTGATGATGCGTTGGCGAAGAAAACTCATTTGCAAGCACAGGTAATTACATTCATTCAATTACATTATGTATTTGTTCATTTTGTAGAATAAAAATACAAAAAATTAATCCAATGGAATATTTATATGGTCTTTCTGTTCTGTTGGTCTGAACTTCCGTTATTTCTTCTCAACAGATTCCTGACAGAATTCCAAAGGAAGTCGCTGCCAAAAGATTTCCTGAATTGTTCCAAAAAATCCAAAATTTAGACACAATTATACGTGGTAAGGTATATTTTAATTCCTAAGTCGATTCTGTTAGGCATATTCTGATCCTAAGTAGTACAGTAGGTTATGTGTTTACTTGCAGTAAAGCACGATAATTTTAACACCTAATCTATATAAGATCTTTGTGAACTATTGATTGATGATTATTTTGGAATTTTTAATGGTGTCTTTTAATATATCCAGGTGGTACTACTGCTGTTGTTGCATTGATAATAAACAACAAATTGTTTGTTGCGAATGTTGGAGATAGTCGCGCTCTACTTTGCAAATTGAACACTCATGGAGATCATCTAGAAGTGAGTTTTTGTTTCTGGCATAGATAAGATATTGAATGATTTATAAATGATGTTTTCCGCTTAAATATGTAAATATACATATTTCAAATAGAAAATGGAGTATGAACTAATGCAGTTCTTTCCAAACAGTGTGTCGTCTGCAGTGCGTAGGTGTGTCGCGGACGCGGACATTAAAATGCATTTATGTATCAGTATCTCTATAAGGCATTGAATTAACCTCTTTGCTATTAAAACTGAATTGATGTGTTGCGAAATTATGTATGTTTAAAAAGTGTGTCACCAACTGGAAAAGTTTGGAAAGCTATGGACCAATGTATTGGGATTTTCTTAATCTGCAGATTGCAGATGGTTTATTGTTAAATGCTGAAAAGCCAATGAATACATGTAAGATAATATTTCTACTTTGTTTCTTCTTAGGTTCAACAACTCAGTGTCGACCACAACATTTATCAAAATCAAGAAATTGCTCGATTAAAAAATCTTGGCTTAGACGTCGAGAAAATACAGAGCACAGAAAAACTTGGTAATTTGAAATGTTAACAGTTGTTGGTCATCGGCTTTTCTTGTAATTAAAATATATTTCTGTTTATAGGCATTAATGAATGCACAAGATGCATAGGAGATTACAAAGTAAAAGGCGGATATAAAGAAATTGATTTCCTGCGAGATGCGACAAGTGAACCTGTCATTGCAGAACCGTCAATCACCGAAGGAATTATAATTGATGAATATGAGGGTAAATTTTAAACCTACACTGTTCAAACCTTTGCAGATTTTAAAATTTTAATGAACAAAGCAAATGCAGTTTGGTAAAGTTTTACCCTGGCAAAGCTTTACGTATTTTAAATTTACATGAATAGAGAAAGGGGTGTATATGACTTTGCTCCTTCTTAATTCAAGGATATGTGAATTAACCCAAAATCTTATTAGTTTGTGATCAGATTATTGCAGTATTGCAAACTGTTGAGCAGAGTAAATTTCTTTTATCCCAAATCTATTTTTTATTCAGGTTCTTTCCTTTTACTGATGTCTGATGACATTTATAAAGCAGTGCAGACCGTCGTTCATGACATGGATCCAAATGATTACGTTGCTCAACTGGCATCGAGGGAGCTAATCGTTCATCACAGCATTGAAGGTCAATATCTATAGAAGTAGTAAATTTGCATGGAAGTTTGTTTCTATCACAGAATTAGAAAGTGCACTGTTATTTATTGCAGGAGTTGCACAGAGTGTTCTCGATAAGATCATTCATATGCATAAACACAGATATGGAAATCAACCTATGACAGGTCATGGTGACATGACCCTGATTGTACGAAACTTTTCACATCCAATCGGAACGAATTCTATAATGCCGTTAACTGGTAGGTTATGCTTCTCTCTTCTCTCTCTCCTATTTGCAGATCATATTATTAAAGCAATTCTATTTGTTTTTCAGATGCCAATAAATATCCAGTATCTGTTCCATATGAAGATATCCCCACTTGTGAAAGATCAAATATCAAATTAGTGATGCCCCCTAATTCCGTCGTCTATTCCACGCCAGTCGTCGGGACTTATTCTTCTTCGACCCCGTCTGATGACACACCGACAAATCAACAGGAAGCAGAGGGTGAATCATCTGGGTTTGAAAGCGCTTCCACCGAAGTCGGTGCGAAGGATGGTCAGAACGGTTCCATCTACGACAGTCATAGAAACGAAGATGATTTTTTCAGGTATTGTTGGATAGGCTCTAACGAAAAAGCTTTTATATGTACAGCAATACCTGGATTAATGCTTATGATGCGTTAGTGAAAACAGAGCTGAGCTTATCCACTCTCAATTGGGTCATTTCAAAATTAAAGAATAAGTGATAAGCATTTCAAGTCTAGATTCTAGGATGGATTATTGAACCAGAAAAATGTATATGGAAAGCTAAACCAAGCACATGCACTTAAAATTACTGAGGATGATTAACTGAGCATATCAAATGGGATATTAATGTATATATCAAGATTCAGACATGATAAGGGGCATAAAATTGTCTTCAGTAGGATTGAAAAATTGAGAAACAATGCTTTGGGAGTTGGTTAAAACTCGATTGTTCTTGGGACAAAAAATAAGCTCGTAACATACCTGCATAATTTCTGTTACTCCTACTCATGGATTGTTTCAGTGATGCTGATGATGAATGTTTTATTTCAATCTCAGATGCGATCCGAGCGATTCATTGCATTTGGACGAAGAGGGTCGAGTGAAACCATACATCAGCTTTGAAGGTTTTAATGAAAAATGGCAGAAATATCTTGCTTAATAGACGAAGATCGAACATTGGTCGAAGAAGACATTCAAGTTTCGTGGACACATCCACTACATGCAAACTGTAAGTAGACCTGTGTATGTTTGCACTTGTTCCACACTCATGAGTGTATTCCAGTGTTTAGATATCAGCATTCAGTTGAGTTTATTCATTTGTATCTAGGTAGGGAATGCACATCACAATCTACTGGTGTATTTATTGAATGGAAGTAGGGTACATGCCCTGGGCGCCATTGACTTTCTCTTGAAGTCAGACATGCTCGCAGATTGTGAAAAAACAATTGCATAAGTGAAAGCATGGAAGGCGCAGTGTTGTAATATGGTAATCAAAAGATAAGTGTATTTATATGGAGTTGATATTGTGGTAAAGTTATGTTAAAGCTGGACGTAAGATATTTTAACAAGGGCGCATTCTCAGTGTTTGCCACAGGTGTTATTTTATGTGACTATGTCCCTGTGCTAGCATATTGGCCATTTGCATTGAGGGATTAGGCAGAATTCTTATTGTACTTTTTACTACTGTATATTGTTAATTGAAACTAGGGCACAAATGCTTGTGAGTTTCTGCTGTTGTAAAATCATGAATTGCTGTTTACAAATCAATCTTAGGAATCGGTACTTATTGGACTTCTATCTTGCATCATTCTTTGTTACTTAGCACAAGATTTTGTAGCTGTATTATTAGTTTGTGATCAGGTTATTGTAGTATTTCAAGTTGTGAACTAAGTGGATATATTATTGGTAGTTCATGATCTCCATTAAATGGTAAGGGATTCATTGCCCATTCTTGCCTCTCTATGTCTGTGCAGTCTGACTCCACATCTGTAGAACTGATTAGACTTTACTTTGAATTAAGTAGTTTATTAGGGAAGTAATTTATCGCCAAACCCAATTGTAATTGAACATATTCTACTACTAAGATAACCAGTGCTTATTGATCCATAGTAAGTGTGAGAAGGAATCTAAATAGCGCAACGCTGCATATTACATCTGTATAGGGAATGACATGATATGTACTTTGATCCATCGCATGATCTACAATGCTTTCTTTTAGTAGTGCATGTAGTAATTCGGAAGTTTTTCATCCTTGAACTTTATTTATGATCCTAATAATAGAATTCTTAAGATTTTTATCATTTTCTTGCACTTAACCAACCATTTATGTCCTTTGCTACTAATTTTTAATCTTATTCTCTAATAAACTTCCTCATGTAATGTTAGTTAAGTGTCGGTTATTGAGATATTTTGGCAGGGCAGTTTTGTGGTGATCATACATGTGTATATGACATGGTATGTACTTGATTAATTCACATGATCTGGAATGCTACAACCTCTGGCTATGTGAGAAGTCACAAGTTCTTAGTCAGAAGACCAGGTTTATTATAGTAGAAAAAATAATATGGCTATATATTTAATATTCTCTTGAAAAGCAGTCGAACAATATTTATACATTGAGGTATTATGAGTAATAAGTATATAGAGATATAATCGTAATCGTAAGATGGCGCTCGTGAGTAATAAATTCATCTTGTGGATGGTGAAATGTCGGGATTAGGTTTGTGTCTTTCAACCTGGTTATAATTATGATCATGACCTTTCCATAACCGGATTAGCATAGTACTAAATTCTACTGACCCCACGCTGTCTGGAGCAATGCAATTTTCATATTTTAGTTCGCTTCATCTGGTTATCAACGCTTTTTTGGGGCACTATGAATTGTTCAACATGTAACGCATAATTCTTTGTTAGTAATTGGACACCTATAAACCTCGCTACTGGCCCTGATTTTTTTTATTTAGGGGCCCCTATTTGACATATGCTAACCCGCTCCTGAGCCTTTCGTGTCCAACTGTGTTTGGTTCTTCAAGGAATATTAGTTTTGGATTGATCCTACGGCAGCTTGGCGGCTCTTTTGTATAGTTTGGTACAGCTGAGCTCTGAGTATTGAGGGTTTTTCGTGAGATTGTGCTGTGATACATCATAGCGTTTGTGATCTTTTGAAAGGAACATTCTCAGTACATCGTTCTTGTCCATTTATAGTTTTAACTTCTCGATCTTCTAAGCATTTGAAATCTTCGCATAAATCCTCCGTACTGCGCTCTTTGTTTTTTGACTTCGTTTTTTATCGCGATCACTCTCATGTACCTCTGTAATTCTCCGTCTCTCCATGCGACGACCGAGTAGGTCTGTCCGAGTGTCATGTTTTCAAATCTCGCCACTCTGCTTGGCTGGAAAAAATAGTAATAATCTGTTAGTATTGTTTAAATCCATATTAATACAAGTGGACAATTGCCGTAAAGCGTGAATCAGGAAGCAATTCCAGCATTTCAGGGGAGGAATTCGGATTGGTAAACCCGAGTAGATTGATGAGTTTGTAACAAAGCCTGGAAAACGATATCTTTATTACCCTCTGAACCAATAAAAACTTTGCCCCTAACAATAAAAATAACAATGATCTCTGTTCATGTTTGTTACGAGACTCAAGTCCCTCAATAGGTCCCAGAACCCGCGTTTTTTTCTTTGTTCGTACTTTATTAGGGATGGGATGATTTCTTTATCAAATTTAGTCGATTAAAAAATGCTGACATTGCTTAAAGAAAAACTACTGAACAAAATTAAGCGATAGTACAATATTTTACCCAGTACAATACTTTGTGCTTGTGTATTCCTTCCCATCCGTTTGGTAAATCTGAATTTCGCTTTCGGAGGCCGAGGTTAACCTTTGCACCGGGACTTTGTTTCAAATAAGCTGTTTTCGTCATCAATACAACGACTGTTGCATTGCCATCTTGTTGTAAACGGAACACGATCTTTCGACGACGTAATTCTGTTAAAGTGAAAATAGATGTGACGTGTTCTTTCGTGAAAAGGAGCCGCTACATAGTAATTAATAGCAGAAAACAATTGAACATCTAAACGACAACTCTGGTATTTATCTGTACCTACCTTTACATTCCGATGCAAAATACATTTTACTATCGTCACAGTCTGGCAATTGGATTTTTTTTCGTAACGGCTGTACGCTAGATGGCGCTCCAACCACTGCTACTGAAACGGAGATTTGTAAATTTGCCTTGAGCTGATTTGTTGGGCATGTCATATCCATTCCGAGTGTTTGAGTTACCTAAAGAGAATAGAACGAATTAAAATAGTTGAAAAGTAAGCAATGGCTGTATACAAGTACTCGACTAACTAAGGTAAATAGAAGTAGAATAGTAATAGAAGTAAGGTGCATGTAGTGTTTTGAGATTCAGTATTTTAACTATTCTTTCCCATTGAAACTCATGTAATAGTATTTTACAGAATGTGATCTAAAGTTATACGCAGCTTATATAAGAATGAAATATATAACGTAATCAAATAAGCACAGTGTTTGAACTTTTCCCATCTTAGTATTTGATCAAATTTTGAAAACTAAGTTGAAAGTTCTAATCATAATATCTAAAATTAAAATAAACTTTTTTCATATTAACAGTTGATAAAGTTACTTTTACTTTTCGAGCATTGGCTTCTTTCTGGAGTTTTCAGTATAAATTTTAATACTGTGTAAAATTAGATTAAAACTGCACAAGCAGGGGTTGACTGCATGGTTATATGAATCGCGACTATATGTTTTGACCAACTTCATATATTCACATCTGTAATTTTATCGGAATGGCAGAAACATAAAACTTCCTGTGTAGTCTCAACATGAACATGAATACGCTTAAAATAGATTTCAATCTTATGTTTGAAACAAAACATCTGGTGTCACGAACTCCTTTTCTGTCGTTTTTTTCGTACGTAAAAGTTTCGTATGTCGACCACAGTGACACGAAAACATCGCTATAAGCAGCTTACTTACAGATTTTCGTATTGTGATGTAAATAATACAAAGTTCCGTTGTGACCTAATAATGTCAACTTTAGGAATTAACGAGTTTCGTAACAATCGTACTGATTTAAAAATCAACATTTTCAATTTTTTCTAGTGCGCAGTTTAGTAACAGTAAATAAAGGTTTAAATTAGAGGGAATTGAGTTTTTAGTAATGAGTATTTCAGGTATGGTTTATATAGTTGAGAGTAGAGGTCGATATTGAGTGTAAGACGAGGTCAAGTCAAGTCGAGTATTCATTTATATAACGGACTTGACTTCAATTGTGAGTTCTTTTCAAGTTAAAAAAATCAACATGTTTTTAATTATATATTGTAATTTGATTAGCCTGCACGAAGCTCACTACCCCAACTGCTAGCACATACACAGCAACCTACACGATTTTATTTTTTTCCTATCGTATACTTCATATAGCGAAAGTATAATTATATTATATTATGTCTTAGCTTGCGTTTGTTTCATATAAAATAACAAAATGGTATCTTACCTTCATTTGACGTAAGTTTTTTGGTCGTGGTGTTGATATTCTTCCGCAATATACCGGTAAAACGTGGTTTTCCGCCAAGACCGTTATCTCGTACAGTTGTGGGAAATCTGCAGACAACAGGAAGGCACAAGCGGTTATTAATCAGTTGGATGTAACTATTGATCTAAATAAATTCTGCATTGCGCGTTCAACATGTAAGCTTTATGGTCTCGGCTTTGTACGTAAGCTTATAATTAATGTATATCTGAAATCCTATACGCTTAAACAGCGGTAATACAACAAAGTAAACGTACTTGGGCGTAGCACTGTTTAGAAATGCATATGTGAAAATACACAAAAATGCACACTCAGTGTTGGATAAGGCAATATAAGCAAGTGCTGATGACATCAAGCGAAGTGGTACACTACATAAAAGCTGTTTCATCAAACTATCCCCTCAACTTTGCACTTAACGTAAAGAATGATCCAGTACAACATATTTTTGCGATAGTATTAATACCTCCTGTGTGGTAAGTAGCTGCATGCCTAAGGCATGGCATGTATGGCATGTGTCCAAGGTACCACTTGAAGCATCTCCCATATAGACAGGGGAGCAATTTCAGTGCTTTCCATTGGTGCTATTTTCAGTAGTGTGCGTTGCATTTGGTGCGTTAAAATTAGTTCGGGCCAGCGAGCACTAGGAATTTTCTGCAGAACCCTTTCTATCTCTATAGCCTAAATTCGCTATGGCGCTCCCGATTTTACATGAATTCGGATTGGACCCTTTGTAATAGTTTTAAACGCTAGAATCACGATCGTTGAAAGAAATTGAATTTTATAATTGTTAAACCAAAGTACACAACATACCTGGGCATAAAGCATCAAATGATAAATTGATGGCTGGTTCACCCGAACTTGTGAGAAACCAATCGATTGAAATAGATTTAACAGTTGCAAGTTCAGTGATCTTTGGTCGTCTCGTCATCGGCGCTGAACCTTGGTGAAAATATGGCACGGGACAATCTGGGAATCAAATACAATGGTTAGGTCTCTATATGTTGCGCGACATTCGATTGCCAAAGTACTGTACCGTACATAGTGGATTGTTATGAATAAGCTTCTGGAATATGTAAACGTGATTTTTTTGTCATTCTGGTCTTAAATGTTTATCTATTCAGGTATAGTTAATAGATATTAATATGGGAACTATATTCTTATATAGTAACTTGAACAAACATGTACAAATGTAGATTGTAGCGGTATACCATTACATATGTACCTGATATCGGCTAGTTTATATCACCCCTTTATACTTTAGGACCTCTGTAGGATTGCATTGTGCGTATATTGTAGTAGTGTTAGTCACTTGATATTTACATCAGAAATTTGAATACATCATGCTGCATTAGGTCCAGTATGTAATTCTGGTAATGATACATTCATTGACTGATATACTGAATAATTCCATGGCAATACTTCAACGGGCAAGTCACCAGTGGAGAAAACCCTACAGACAAAACCCTAACCCCATACGAGTATTTACGAGTATTATGCAATCCATAAATCTCCCATCAATTCCAAAATCTTCCTCTAGTTTGGACTTATTCTGACTAGCCTCAACGTACCTGCAATAGTTGATGATATGGAGTTAGACCGCGCAATTTTTCCGTAGCATATATTCTGTGTGGAAGACAGATAATTGGGTGAATACAGATTGTAACCATATCCCGTATAATATGCCGTCACAGATGTCATCCATGTTAGGTAACTGAGAAACAAAACTTTTTCCATCTTTGATCTGATTCTGAGATTTTTCAACTCCGCTTTTTATTCTACAAAAACCTCGGTCAATTCTTATACTTGTTCCTTAAAAGAAATAAGGAAATCTCCGCGTCGTTTTCAAATTCAGCCGAAGGTTGAATTTTGAAGTGTAGAATATACGTTACAGTCAATATATGTTCTACACACAGTACGTTGACAATCAATTGCCAGAATTTAAGCAGAAGCAATTTTTCCTATTGGAACTTGATCAGTTGTTGGGAATCTATCTTGTGATAAGTCTTGACTTTTGCAATGATTTATATATGGGTCGATATCTCTCGTTTCTTGGACAAGTTTCATAAACTACATTTTTTCTACTTTGCTGATATTACGCACACTCTGGATATGAACGTTTACAGTACAGTGTGTGTGTGGGATTCTGGAGTCGTTCATTTCATCACATAATTGTTTTCGATTCTTATCTTTCAGCAGTTTTGTGCACTTGAGTCATCGCATTTTAACCACACTAG
The DNA here is from genome assembly GCA_013436065.1 of Halocynthia aurantium. Lineage (NCBI taxonomy): Eukaryota > Metazoa > Chordata > Ascidiacea > Stolidobranchia > Pyuridae > Halocynthia > Halocynthia aurantium. The sequence goes on along the minus strand of QXVX01008514.1, from coordinate 10,733 downwards.
CAGATATATTATATAATGGTGTAGGATTTCTGGTTTCTAAAGTATAAATATTGAATAGAGGGAAACCATCTTCTATTATCGCAATTGCTTCATGGTTCCTATTCCTATATTAGACAATTTCCTACTGCAACAATTTCAAACAGGCGAATACTTACCGCCACAATTTCCTACTGGGGTCGAAGGTATCATGTGGGCTACCTTTATTTTCCGGGGCTTTGGGTTACGAAGAGGGTTAGGCTTAAAATGTGTTTCAAATGTGAATATTTCAGCTCCGACTGGAAGAATAGAAAAAATCTGTGTGAAAACGTAGCATAATAAGCTGAAAAACCTAAATTTTCTAGTTTATGGTATGAAGTGTAGTATTGAGTGTTATAAGATTTATAAAATGCTACATTAATATGTGAATAATAGTGTTTAAAGTACAGTAATGTGAACTCCAACATATATATAGAAGATATTTGTATAAAGTGTATCATTGATGTAGCATGAAATTCATTGAATGTTACTTAATACATATAAATAACACTGGTCACAGTACAGTATGAACTCAGAGCTCAAGCAACGTGTAGTGTTATCCCTGGTATATGAAACCCTACCGAAACAAAGCAAGTTTACATATTACGGGGAACGTAATCAAGACAGCTCTCCGGTGTGAAATGACTCAAGCTTGTTAATTCACGTATAACTTTTACAGAGAAATTTTTCCTTGTAAATATAGTAAAGCTAGTCATTGCATACGTCTGTAGCGGTAGACAGCATGTGAATATAATATCCATTCATTTCCATATACACTGCTTGGTCAGTATATGATCCACTCCATTTGGGAGTGTGACATAGTTCGATATATTTTCGCTTACGATATATTTTCCTCGAATTTTCGGTTTTTAACGCTTCGAAAACGAAATTTAGTTCACCCGAAAGTCCAATACATTTCAAATATCATACTGGATTTAAATTACGTTTGTTATTCGAGAATTATGTCATAATCATAATTTCACACTGCGTTATAGTGTGATGTTACGTCAGTCACGTGCGTGAATGACTTGATGTGACGCCATAATGATCACGTTATAATTCGTCTTGCATATATAAGCCTCACATATGGGAGAATATTGCCTGCAATAATACAGTATGCGGTAATGAGTTTATGGAGAAAGTTGCATAAGGGGACTATTTCTATTATACTTTTAGTTCATATATGTTGGATTGACGCACAAGGGGATGTCCAGGTACATAAACAGTTATAAATATATAAATAAACTAAAAATAATATCAAATAAAATTGTTACCACATAGTCATGATAGATTATTGTTGTAACAAAGCCCTAGGTTGTGTAACATTCTGCTGCCAGTGATCTACCGTAAGGTATGGTAGGTGTGACACGTGTACTGGGTGCCACTGACACTAACTTTCTGTTAAAGCCAAGCAAGCCCTCAGACTGTGAAAATATGCATACGTGAACGATTGAAATGTGCAGTTGTAATTTCCATGTGATCATAATTGCTTCCACACGATCTCCCTTATTGCAAGGATAAAGCGTTATACTGTACTTGTAAATATTCTTGCCCGATCGTGATATGCTGATTTCACCAAACAGCTTACAAGCATTTAAAGCGGGACCAGTAGCCTTATGTTATTATATTAATCTCTGAATATTATATCTTATTATATCTCATACCACATAATAGTATGTTTGTTAATATAAGGGAGATCAAATTTTCGATCCCCAATTACGGTCATTTTCGTCCTCTGTATTTTCAGTTTCTGAAGAATTATCTGATTAACGTCGCGGTAAAATTAGTTGAAATTACTCAACAGGAATCATAACCGACTTTAATCCGAAAATATCTCCTTATAAATGTCAGTATTTCATATCCGTAATTATAATTCTTCGTTCATATCTGAAACTCGGCATAATCACATATGTTCTTAGTATAGCAGAGATGACGCTTAATTATTCCAATTTGCCTTTGGAAGCCTTAAGCGGTTCTAATTCACTCACATTGTCAACTAATGTCCTCATATATAATTGTAGATAAGCTTTGTAAACATAATATACCGGTAAAGTACGTTATATACCAGTTTTGAATCTGATGCGTGAGATTTGATATAGAACGGGATTGTTCGCAGTTCGCAATATATATATTTATTCAGGACTAGTAGTGGATTGACCCCATAAGTAAAATAAGCACGTGTTTAGGGCATAAAGGGAAGGAGGGGCAGCTCGGAATTTTTTTAGAGCCGAATTTACTATTTAAATTATTTAATTAATGCCATTGTCAAAACTTAATGAAAAATTAGTGAAAGATGTAATGGAAACACAATCAAACAAAGTTACATATCCCTTCAATTTCCAATCTATTTCTTTACAAATTAAAAACTTGTGTGTGTGTCCGTTCCGTTTAACCCGCTTGTATTATTCGTGACGTAACGCTCAGCTTGACCTGCATTTGCTGCGGTTCGGTGAATGCACTGATGAAGCTTGCAGGGTTCAGTACCTCCAGTTAAGAACCATCGATCTAGCGGTCTTAGTTTGCCATTCCTTATAATGATCATAAGTATGAGAGTAAGTTAAGAGAGAAGCGCATGTCTCATGTGCCTGATCAGTAATATAATGGACTGTGCGAAAATATTTCCTAGAAAAATTGTAAATCAGAAATGGTTGGTTTTAAATACATATAAATTTCTAATTGCATATTACCTCGGAAGGCTGATTTAAAGGACTGGCACATTAAAGTACCCTGAGATCCATCCAAGACCATTTACTAAGAAAACTTGCTTTGTCATATAATCTACTTGAGTTCAATAGAATATGATTATTCGATCATTAAGGCATTTTAATATTCGTCTGTATTATGTGTTTGCGGCTACTCACACGACACGTAACCTTGATTTTGACTTTGATGGTTTTTTAATTGGATTGGAGATTGTTTTCGGTTTCGATTTAAGATTTAATTAACGGATGTGACATCCACTCCATATCATTGTTTTCATTTCTCCTCCGCGAGTTGAATATTTATTTTGTTATTGTAAGCGGAATGTTATAGAGCAGCGGTCAGGGAACTGAATTAGTGCGACTCGCGGGAAGCTATCGTTTTTGAATAGAGTACGGCCCGTAACAGCAATTCAGTGCTACTGTTTTTGATCGTTGTTGATGTTATATGAATAGCAAAGCGTTCCTAAAGTTGATTTATTTGATTTGCAAGAAAATCAAATTGATTTTTTTATGCTAGCCGATGTGGAATGCAAATGCGGCCCGGCGTCTAATCCGTTTAAGTGTATTTGTCCCGGAGTGCTACTAGGTTTCACACCTCTGCTATAGAGCGTCAAGTAGTTGTTTACCTACGGAGCGTCCATGCCAAGCATTAAAATGGCGCCCCTGCCCAAACATTCAACGCTTATCTTTAAGATATCTTATCTTATCTTTAAGATATCAACTCAAAAATACAAGTCAAGCTCGGTAATCTTTTAATTAATAAATTATGGAACTATTTGAAAATTAAACAATATTACTTATGCATATTTTGTCTGGCTCGGACACTTCACACTCAGGGCCGCCATACCGCCCTTATTTCTAAGATTTGTCCTTATTTTCAGCAATGCAAATTTTTCATTTGGAAAAACAAGTTATTTTAGCCTAATCAGTACTCTGCGTGCACGCTGATGTGCCGTGAGACGATGCTAGGTGTACCACAGTGTATTTGGGTAGGGAAATCTTATTTTTTTCCCAGTCGTCCTTATTTTTGGTTCCAGATCGATGGTAGCCCTGGTTATAATGTAGGGATACATCGTGATACCATATGTTGATTAAAGTTCAAAACGTAGCCTCGTGCTAGCTGCGAATATGCTCCATTACTTTTTATAATTAGATCAAAGTTAGATAATTTAGTTTTATTTCTGGGATAATTTTCTGATCTTTTCTTTCTATTTTAATTCCATTTAGGAAACAATCTCCTTTTATTTCTTTTAATTCACCTCAATTTAGATTCGACCGAATAAATTCGAACAAAATATGTTAATAGTGGAAATCAAAAATAAGTTGTTTTTAACCAGAATCATCAATTATCCAATCGTGTTCGGAACCTATTAAAAAATTATGATTTTTAAATCGATTTAAATATTTTCATGTTCACCTTTGAAAAACGGTTCATAATTGTTCTTAAAATCCAGATTTGGAACGAGTTAAGACAGAGTTTTGTTCAATTCATGTCTCGATTTGTAGCTTTAGCTGTAGTTTTATGATGATGTGGTTGACCCTTGTGGATGTGTGTGTTAGCTTCTGCTTGGCACTGCTATTTAATTGAGGGTTGTTAATTGTTTGAACGAAACACAAAACACAGGAATTAATTTAATGAGAAGATCTATGGCTTCTCAGCATCTCCCTAAGAATTTCAAAACCAAAATTATCATTTCATAACGATGTTATGAAAAGACTAGGAAATATCAGATACAATGTAATAGCGCCCCGATTTAACGCGGAAGATATAACGCGATGGGTCATTGGACGTTTTTCAATAGTTAAACTCTAGAACCGCGATTTCACGCTTTCATTTTCGCGATTCTATGGACCGATAGGCGATAGCGTTAAAACGAAGTTGAATTAATTTTGGAATCTCTAACTCTACTCTGCTTGCTAGTCGGAAAAATCGTTGCCTCATAGACCACGAACATGTATGTGCGGTTCCTCAGGGCTGTTGTAAATTTATCTTAGCTATTATGAGTGCTTGAACATTGGACATAAATACTTACAAGTAAATTTAAAATATAAATATATTTGCTTTAATTCTAGTGTGAGAAATTTTGGGACTCAATAACTATCCTATTTCCCAACAGGTACCTTTAGCGTCCTAGTATATATAAATTGCTGTTTGGTGGAGTGCTTATATAACTGGTGTCCTGCTCTCCTTTTCCTCAGGATTCATTCGTATTATTGAACTCTGACTGTGGCTGTGTTGATATTGAATTACCTAATTACATGTAGCACGTTATTCTTGAAAACATTACTGAGTTCCTTCACAGTACCTGCATTCCAGTGGCCTTCAAAGTCTTTATCCGACTCTGCTCGCCTAGCCGCATCCATTTTTTGTTTATGTTTCTGTATATTTATTAACGTTTGTGAAACTAAATTTTATTACAAGATTTGGTAATGCGATAAAATGCACGGTATAATATTCACATTCATGTTGTGAAACCATTAATATCTAGTTTAGCGATATCAGACGTTTAAATCTACATCAACAAATATGAACGAAACTTGATATTGGTTTGATAACATCGTCAACTCGTCTTAGACAAGATAAAAGTTTTCGATCGGTTCACGCAAGGTTCATGTTCGTATTGTATACTTCATGTGGCGTCTTCTATAATATATATATATTATATCAATATATATAACAAATATATTGATTCAGTATCAATTTTAATACAGCATTCCTCATTGAGCGACCGGGATCTGTCCCAACGACCTGGGAAAATATATTTACATATTGTTCTAATGGTACCCGGCGGTCCATGAGAGTATGAAAAATCCAGACCCAAATCGAGGAGCAAACCTGGGTTTTCTTTTTTGATGCCTTAATCCAGAGGTTTCGTGCGGCCCGCAGGAAGCTGCGGTTTTTGAATAGAGTACGGAATAGAGTACGGTACAGGAATTCAGTGCCACTGTTTTTGATTTTATATGAATAGCGAAGAGTCCCTGAAGTTGATTTATTTGATTTGCAAGAAAACCCAATTTTTTTTTTTTATGCCAGTCACTTGTAGTAGATAGTCGATGTGGAATGCAAGTGCGGCCCGCCGTCTAATCCGGATTAAGTGTATTTGTCCCGGGAGTGCTACAAGGTTGCACACCTCTGCGATAGAGCGTCAAGAAATTGTCTACCTTGGTCTAATTTGGTTGAGTGTATTTGACCCGGGCGTGCTACTAGGTTGCACACCTCTGTATTAACCTATAGCTATCAGATTTTCATTTAGTTTTATAATGTAGATCGACTATGACTGTCCAGTGGAGCGCTTAACTATTTCGAAATTCCGTTTATTTGTGTGTCAAAGGTCACAAATACTGTATATATAAATATAATATGATTAATACCATCAGATAGGAAAAAGCAGTCTGAACGAAAGCCCTTCCAGGCAGAGCACGAATTTGCTAATTACAAACCAAATCGAAGCTAATAGTAATGTACAATACATTGTTTTGTCGATCGTAAGATTCAGAGAAAGATATTTATCGCGTTGGAAATCGTAATTATAGCCATATCTCGAATAAATTGGAAATAAAATGGAAATTATATGTTGGAACTCTTGATCACTATAACATTAGTCCGCTCCGTGACATCTAACTCAGCGTGAAGCGGAAGTGTTAGATTACAATCGGAATCGGTAATAGCATTCTCGAAATTTAAGTGTTTTTTCATGAAATGAAACTTGAACAACGACGCCGACGAAAACAACAAAACAATAAAAACCTCGCAGTCACTGCACTGCTGATGTGGCAGAACAGTATATTTGCAGGTCACCAATAAATACACTGCAATATCTGGTTAATGAACTACCAGTGATATAAGAAAATCATTAAGGAGATTTGCAATTGCTTGACCCGGCGACCATTTTTGTACGGCCCGCAAGCCTAAAAATGGATTTCGCATTTTCAAATTCTTTAAAATTTCAAACTACCCGGAACGTTGCTCGGGCATAGATGCGCGCGCAGTCCGCAGTTGCAATTCAGCAGCGTTACCATGGAAAATAAATAAATTTGTACTTGTTCCCTCCCCATTATTTGCTTATATTGTACCAGTCGAGGCATTCTTCCTTGTAGTGCCTGATTGTGCACATGTGCTATTTCCAAGGTTCTCCCGAGATTGAGTAAATTTCATTTGTGAATGTTGGAAGTAAAAGTAAATGTGAAGTAAATAAAGTCTAAATTATCTATTTAATAAATGATTTAAATAATATATATATTTGCAGTAACATAACTACAGCAATGTGTCTACATTGTGCGGTGTACGTATATATCGTTGGGCAGCTTGTGATATTAAACATGAATACCATGAAAATTTAACTGGGGTCTCACAGGTCCTTGGTCATAATTCGACTTCCATGATGTGTCATCATTGATTGATCTCACTCACGACGCATATTGGTTTCATAGTTTGGCATTCGGGATGTTCCATTTTATATTCTCCACGATTACCAAAAACATCCATATTTCGACATCAGTTCAATTTTCTTTTGCTTTTCCTTCCTGTGAGGGTGATCTCATACTACTCAGTTTCTGTTGTTATCAAGTATTCTTTTAGTTTTCGCTGATCCTGTTACAAGCTAGATGTCATGCGACAATTTTGATCATTTCCCTTCAAATTCGAATGACTAATTGTGACTCACAATTTCGATCGCGTACTATAAGGAAATTTATCTGAGGCAAATGATGATTTAATGTAGCTGCTAAATTTTTATTATATTCGCTAAAGAATGCTGTACTCAAAAACTCTACTTCATTGACGGCAAGTAGTGTACTTAATTCAGTCACATCTGTATGCATAGGAATAATAAATACGACATTACATAGTTTACTTACGTGGTTCAGCTTTTAGACTTGGGTCCCTAATATTTAGAAATCAAAATAGGCGGCAAATCGCCAATATAAACATCGAAGTGTGTTTATTGTAAGTAGTTGGAACTGGCAAGTTATACACAGTGGCTGACTCAACAAAATTAAATTCTTAACCTGCAAATGCAGATTTTATTTTTAGAATGGGGGCTCCGTCTGGCAAGGGACCGGGCCCTTCAATTGTCCCCTTTTTCCCCTGTGAATAGTTTACCTAACGGCGAAACAATGGTAAATCTATTTTTTTGAAGATCGTGGTTCTGTGTTTTCAGACCTTTTAATCTTTATCAGTCAGCATTAAATAACAAAAGTTATCCAACTCTCAGATAGCGAAAGAATTATTCTAAAATCGATTTCGATAATCTGGATATTGAATCATAAATGAAGAATAAAATAAAATGGTTTGATGCCCTGTACCAACGTTTACTAGTGAAAAAAATGTATCTTCGATGAGAAAATCTTACATACAAAGCGTAGATTGCTTTTCACTGTACAGCAGGCCGCAACTCAACGTCGTGGCTAGGTTTCTGGAAAATGCGACGTTGAACGAAACCAATTTTACCATAAACACATCACTGGTACAAAGTGCAAGCTTAGCGTTCATTGTAACAGGGATAAATCAAAGACTAATATTTTTCAAGCAAAAATTGTACAGAGCAAGTGAGAATTGTTTGTTGTTATACATTAACATTCTGATCAACGTTATGACAGAACGACTTTATTCAAAGCCCTGCTGTACGAAGCAATGAATGTGAGACTTTGCTAGGATATTGAAACTAGATTTTGTAACGTTCCATAGTCAGTGCATTATAGGTTACTTTGTGCGTTGAACGTATGTTGCAAAACGTGTCACTCGTTAAGTCTATATTCTGCTTAATCCATCTATGACTGTTTTGTAAATGTTGTGTGGAAAATCCATTTGTTGCGGGTCTTTGTAATTCCAGTAAGTGCTGTGGTTTTTTTCGTGCAAATACTCAGCAATATTTTGATTACAAATTAATCGGTAATTTCTCAGAATTTTCCTTCATCAACTGCTTTTGTGTGGATAATTTATAAAGGTCGTTATAGCAACCTGGCAAAGACAGGTTTAAGCATTTGGGTGGTCGATGAGAACTATTGCATGAAAGTGTTCAGAGCATGAATTGATCACATCACTAGCTGAGTATTTACGCAAGAACAGCGTCAGTGCTTATGACATCGTGTATTCAAATTACGTATTCGGCCCCAAATTACTTTACCTATCTGCATTAATGCACGTCAACCATCTCTGATTACTCTCACTTATTTTCTCACTCTCTCATTTCTGCTCCCGGGAAAATAACCAGAAATCTTTAGCTGCAATGAGCTTTTCATTCGTAACAAACAAAGTTTCTTGCGTCACAATGTAAATATTATGATGAAACAACGTACAGTTATTTCCGGTTTTCGATAAATCACCCATACACAACTTCTTCTAAATAATAATTGGTAAATATGACATAGCAATATATCATAGTTTTTTTTTATATGGAAATTAAACGATCAGCTATATTTTGAAAAATTCCCTTCAATACCGTCAGTGCCAAAACAATTATGATCGCATTGCTGTTATGGGCATAAGAGTATAACACGAACTGCCAAACCTATTTATTAGAAATAAATAATTTTTCAATTCTCCTTATCCTGTAAATTGAAAATGAAGACTATCTATGACAATATATATACAATTGGTTCTATTCCTATAAAACACAGCATCCGGATCCCTTTGCCATATATTACACATACTTTTTGACTTTATTTTTTACTTGTACAATGTACTCCGTGCTTACTATTGTATATGGGTTCTCTCAACCTGGAAATAATTTGAGCATTTCATGGGAGAAATTGGTATCACATATTGTTGGTAGATTCATCCCAACATGGGAAGTGTAATTCATTCTTGTAATTTATCCTTCTTCTTCTTCTTAGAGGGCANGTGAGAATTGTTTGTTGTTATACATTAACATTCTGATCAACGTTATGACAGAACGACTTTATTCAAAGCCCTGCTGTACGAAGCAATGAATGTGAGACTTTGCTAGGATATTGAAACTAGATTTTGTAACGTTCCATAGTCAGTGCATTATAGGTTACTTTGTGCGTTGAACGTATGTTGCAAAACGTGTCACTCGTTAAGTCTATATTCTGCTTAATCCATCTATGACTGTTTTGTAAATGTTGTGTGGAAAATCCATTTGTTGCGGGTCTTTGTAATTCCAGTAAGTGCTGTGGTTTTTTTCGTGCAAATACTCAGCAATATTTTGATTACAAATTAATCGGTAATTTCTCAGAATTTTCCTTCATCAACTGCTTTTGTGTGGATAATTTATAAAGGTCGTTATAGCAACCTGGCAAAGACAGGTTTAAGCATTTGGGTGGTCGATGAGAACTATTGCATGAAAGTGTTCAGAGCATGAATTGATCACATCACTAGCTGAGTATTTACGCAAGAACAGCGTCAGTGCTTATGACATCGTGTATTCAAATTACGTATTCGGCCCCAAATTACTTTACCTATCTGCATTAATGCACGTCAACCATCTCTGATTACTCTCACTTATTTTCTCACTCTCACTCATTTCTGCTCCCGGGAAAATAACCAGAAATCTTTAGCTGCAATGAGCTTTTCATTCGTAACAAACAAAGTTTCTTGCGTCACAGTGTAAATATTATGATGAAACAACGTACAGTTATTTCCGGTTTTCGATAAATCACCCATACACAACTTTTCCTAAATAATAATTGGGAAATATGACATAGCAATATATCATAGTTTTTATATGGAAATTAAACGATCAGCTATATTTTGAAAAATTCCCTTCAATATCGTCAGTGCCAAAACAATTATGATCGCATTGCTGTTATGGGCATAAGAGTATAACACGAACTGCCAAACCTATTTATTAGAAATAAATAATTTTTCAATTCTCCTTATCCTGTAAATTGAAAATGAAGACTATCTATGACAATATATATACAATTGGTTCTATTCCTATAAAACACAGCATCCGGATCCCTTTGCCATATATTACACATACTTTTTGACTTTATTTTTTACTTGTACAATGTACTCCGTGCTTACTATTGTATATGGGTTCTCTCAACCTGGAA
>QXVX01008513.1:4733-15800 GCA_013436065.1 Halocynthia aurantium | reverse complement strand
GTGGTCTATCTCACGAAGTAGTTGTACTGTGTATTGAGTGATTGTTATCGCGTTTGTATTCAATAATTTAGAGATTTTTAGAATCCATTAACTTTTAAAATGCAAACAGTAAAATATTTACACTTATTTGTTTATATGGGATTGATGGGAGTTGTTGGATGTAAACCGATGTGACTGTATAGGCATTACCTGCATATTTATTTTTATTGTGTTGGATTTACGAACAATTCCAGTTACGAACAACCTCTTGGAACGTAACCTGTTCGTATGTTGAGGACTTACTGTATTTGTTGTATTCATAGATACCAACTTTGACTATATCCTCCAGAAGTAAGCTTTCAATAAAAACTTCTGTTCCAGAATGACTGCAACCATCTGAGAGAGCAACCATAGTAGGATAGCAATTGCTCTCTAGTCCAACATGCTTCACCAGTGAATACACAGTCTTGTGACGATAAACTCTAAAATAAAATGTGTGAAGTAATAACACAGAATGCGAATCAAATATCATAAATAAACTTGATCTGTCCAATTCAAATCTTATCCTTTATTCGTATTTTATAATTGAAGCATTTAGCAGCAATGAACGTATAACGCCCTTGTACACAGATATTAGTAAAAAAACTCAAGTAATTGCAAATACAAGGTACGAATGAACCTGGGTACATTTAGCAGCGTCCACAAAGTTTTTAATCATTGCAATAAATATGAGACATTAATGCTTGAAGTTAAACTTAATTTCCCATGCTATTAACCAAGCAAACCTGAAATACCAATGCCCAAAAAAAAGGAAAAATGCCATACTTCTCTTTTGTTGATTCGTTAAGTAGCGAAAGTACAGTGCTGCACAGTCCAAGATAACTGAATTTTCCAGCATCAGACAACCTTTCAACCAGTTTGCCTGCTGCAGTCACTATATCAGCTTCTTTCAATTTATCAGTATCCTCTGAATCTGGCACATTGAGTCCAGACGCCTTGTGAAGNGGTCAAGAAAAATATGAGGTACGAGTAAACCTGGGCGCATTTAGCAGCGTCCACAAACTTTTTAATTATTGCAATAAATATGAGACTTTAATGCTTGAAGTTTATTGATCCAGTTATACTTAATTTCCCATGCTATTAACCAAGCAAACCTGAAATACCAATGCCCAAAAAAAAAGGAAAAATGCCATACTTCTCTTTTGTTGATTCGTTAAGTAGCGAAAGTACAGTGCTGCACAGTCCAAGATAACTGAATTTTCCAGCATCAGACAACCTTTCAACCAGTTTGCCTGCTGCAGTCACTATATCAGCTTCTTTCAATTTATCAGTATCCTCTGAATCTGGCACATTGAGTCCAGACGCCTTGTGAAGTTCAGTGCTACCATCATCCTTTTTCTCCTTTTCTTTGGACATGGAAATATCTATTGCGTTTATTTCTTCTATATCACTATCAACCGCGGGTTGAAATTCATTTATGAATGAGTTCTTGATACTATCTTCATCGCATGTCACAATCTCAACACTGTTGATATCATTTACTTTTTTTTCATTCTCCATAACTTGAAAATGATTTTTAAATATTTATACAATCATATTTTATTTTGCTCTATGACCGTTCTGAAATAAAGAACACATTTCAAATATGCATTAGCTGACCGGAATAAATGTTGTGGGAGTAACGCACTACTGCAAAATTTTATGTATTTAGTGTATTTTTGTATTTTTTCCACATTGTTTGTTCTTCATGATGATACCAAATTACATTAGATTGATTCTGCATACTGTGGTAAGTTTTACCCGAATTGTGCTGTAACACTTACAAGCATATGTTCCTTCATGAGGCACTCGAGTATTGTTATCTGAGACAGATATTTGATTGACGTACTCAACGAACCGTATATCTATTACGTCATCACATCACAAGCAACGTTGACGTAGTGCAGTGGTTCCCAAACTTTTTAAGTACGTGGCCCACTTGTTGAACGAACTAAAGATATCGAAAAGTCGCACGGCACATAATCTGTTCAAAACAGCTCTGTGGCCCAATGAAAATATCTTCGTGGCCCACTACTAGGCCATGGCCCCCAGTTTGGGAACCACTGTGCAATAGTTTTAGCCTACAAATCAAGAAGGAATTGGTTCGAGAAAACTGAAATTCAAGTTTCTGAAACCGTATTCTATTACCTCACTATTCCTGGTTACGATATTCGCATATTTTATAGCGAATTATGTGAATATGCAAATTCTGTAATTAAGGAAGTCGAGATCGAATATGATGTATTAGAATAGATTTTTTTCGTAACGAGTTGAAAGTGTTCACTTTTCTTCTAAATTATCGTATATCGAGTTACATATGTGAATCTAAGATTGCGCAGGCATAATGCTCGATTGGAACATTTACAAAAAAAATCAAGAAATTCGGGAAAGTAGCCCTAAATTTGAACTTTTTTTTCAATTACGAGCCTCTAGTCCAGTGGTTCTAAACTGGGGGCCGGTGGCCCCCTTGGGTAGCCACGAGGCAAAAAATCAAGGAATTGCTATACTGTATATAAATCAGTGCGAAACTTGCTCGCTCTTGCACGGGGTTTCGGTAGGGGGGCCACGGGGCCTCGGTAGGGGGGCCACGGACCATATAAGGTTGAGAACCACTGCTCTAGTCGCTTATTTTAACTACTTTCAATTGAGAAATATGAACCTAAGCCCATGACGGCATCATTATTTCATTTTGACAATCAGTTGCGGTTTGCTACTTGGTTTGATACTTACAGATCATTATATTTTGAATTTTCCACATACGGCACTGTAAATAAATCTGATACACGAAATTACCCGAGAAAAAGACCAGTAAGCACAGGCCTGTAGCATTTACTATTATGTTAATCTGCCTTTGATTAAGAGTACGGGATTTCAAACTAAAAAGGTCTGCATTTGAATGATCCAATTCACACTCTTTTACGAGCATACATTAATAATGTAACATTATTCAATTCTTAACATAAAATCTTAGATTCTTGGACAATGGTATATGCAGCTTCCTCTCCCTGTAATCTGTAATCGGAGGCTAATACCGGAATATGGGCAAACTTGTATAACCTCATATCTTACTGTGTACTATTTACAGACATGATGAAACATTTCTGGTAAATAGCAAAATATATTTTTAGACCATTACAAAGAAATCACTGTAACGCAGGAAACACTCATCCTCTTCATATCACAATAATCTAATAATGAAACATATAACTTTTCATACTAATACTATATCAATCTATACATTTATATCATAGTACTAGAATAAATTCAACTCAAAATACATAACTAATGAGCACATCTTCTACTTTGTTCTTATAACTAATGGAGCCCCTTTGATGGGAGAAGAAACACCCGAAGCTGTGATTTTCAGGTTCTTGCGAACGTAATTCACTCTGGGTCGCTGTGTCAATGTACGAGGGGCTGCTGCTCCTGATGAGAATGAAGACAAGATCGTGGACTGTACTTTCGGAACCCTGTATTCTGGAGTCACACCACGTACTTCATAAGTCCACTGCATATCCAATGTCTAGAATGTGATTATTTCAGAACATATGTTAAAAACATAAAAAAATCGAAAAAATATGCTGCATCTGCATTCATGTACGTACTGACAATTTTACTTAAAGGTTTACTAGGCAATATAGGTGAGGAATCACCTTCTCCAGTACTATGACTGCTTTGATTTATATAGCCAAAACATTTCAGGGTTCAAAAGTCACAAGATGGGAGGGTAGCATACATAACGGTACAAATTCCTATCTCAAATAAACAATTACGGTAACTTTAAACCAAAACTTATGAATATTTTATTTCTGGAATACGCATCCCAAAAAAAAAAACGTGGATACGGCAGACCTACTGAGTTTTGAGAAAGACTCTTATTGCGTTCGGTCCAATACATTACAAATTACAAATACTTTCCAATCAAAATCCAAGGATTTCTATGCATTTTAAATTTTATTTAGGATACAGAATAGTAATACAGGAATCAAAATATTATGATTTGGGATATGATAAAACATGAGTAATGTAAGATTTTTGCAAATAGGCCAAAAGTATGAGTACTGGTCATGAGTATTCCTCGGTTTATTACACACATTTAAATATTTCAGAGACCTTTAAGGCCATAAAAGCTCATTTGTCTCATCAGAAATTTCATTACTGAGAAACTTATTCAAAGGTTTGGAAATATTTTGAATAGTGACGGCCTGTGGGGTAACATGTGAACAGACATGGAGTAATTTGCAGTTACAATGTATCTAAAGATACAAAATCTACTGGAAAAAAATTGTCATACTTGAATCACTAGACGGGCCTTATAGGTTTTCCCGTACATCGCTGGTGCGAAAGTTACTTTTATTTGAGTGCCTTGACTGCCTTCTGGAAGCAAATCCCCAGTTTGAGGACTAACAGTAATTTCAGAATCACTTCCTTGGAGAAAGAAGGCATTGAATGGAGCTGTGTGCCTGCACAAAAGTAAATGATGTATAGTGTGTCAGACAGGTAGATACACAACTATGGTGAAATTCAGTACTAGAGATTAATTAACAGTTACTTGACTGGCAGGTATTTGAATTACTGGTAAGCTCAACTATCGTTAATTTTTCACAATCTACCATAATTCTTCGAATATTAGACGCTCTTGATTATAAGACGCAGAAATATGAGTGGAAAAATGAATAGAAGAAAATAAGACACATCCAATTAGACAGAATGTTTAGCTAAACCAACAGAACTAAAATAAATATTCAATATTTCAGCTACGCACTACAATTCGATCGGACGTTCACTGTAACTAAAAATGAATTTACACTTCAACAAATTCTATTAATCAATACTTTGCTGATATTTCAACTTGAAGACGAAAAAGAAAATTGAAAATTATAACCTCTTTCGAGGGTCTCTTTTTCAAGAATTGATATTCATACCTAGAGTGACTGAAGAGTGTGAAGGCAACACTTGCAGGCTTTCGTAAACCGACGGATTCGATTGTGATTGTATCATCCGGGGGACACTCGGTCGACTTCACAACAAGGGGGAATCGCCAAATGCCTCCAGTAGCAGAAGTTACAGTGAGCATGATCGTATAACTGAAAAAAGAATATTGGGCTAATATCCCGATGAATAAAATAATTTCAGGGTCCCAGTAATTCGTACACGTTCTATCAGGGTAGCAATAAAGTTGAAAAAGAAACAGTAATCAGATGTGTCAGAACATATAATAGGGACACGACATCCCAATCAGATCAATTCGCAGTCTTGAAGATTCATATCACCGCCGCGATCAGACTACATAAACTCAACTGGTCCATAAGATGATGACTGTAATTGTTGTCGCGTTGCCATATCAATCTTGAATGACATATGGATAACCTACTGGAGGTATTATGCATTAGAATTTTATTGACATTTGATGCAAAGCAATAAATCCTTATTCCCTCGTCATTTGTTCTGAGATTACATGATCAAATGACATGGCTATTTTATCGGGGTCTGCATGCACAAGACATCAGTTAAGCATACAACAAGAGCTTACAGAAGAGAGTATACAATACTGCGGTGAGATCAACATCATTAAACAGTGGCTTGACTGTATGATAATAACATTGAAAGGAAAAGAGAAAAACGGGAGCAAAGAAGTTATTTCCATATACACTAGACCAGGGCTTCCAAACCTTTTTTCGCTGTGGAACCATGAAAAACGTGTAGGGTCCCGTGGACCCCCAAGCGCTGATTGAGCCAGGATTTTTTTTTGGATGGTCAAATTATACTACTTGCTGCTTAATATTTATATAATATTAACTACTTGATCTCAGTGTACTTAGGATTCCACATCCCTATTTCGTTTATTGCAGTTTATCCAACAACTTTCATGAAACGTACCATTTTAATATAATTATTTAAAAAAATGGGTCCACTGTAATCGTGCTGTAGACCCCAGGAGGAAGCTCTGCACTAGACCCTCGTATTATGCGAGGGAGACGTTCCAAAAAAATAATAATAATCCTATAATGTAAGTAACTTATTACACGGAGGAAATAGGGATGCATTCTAGAGTGCTTCTTTAATACAGCACGATCACTAGCTGGACAGCACAGCATACCTTTCTTCTTCCTTGTTACCTTACCTTGTGGACTATCAGCCAATCAAAATCCGTTTTTGTAATTACGTCACAATTACTAAGTAAGATGAATTGTATGTGTATGTGCTATAATAATCTTAGAAACTTTATTCTTTATGCTACCAAGCACTGATCATAAAAAGCTTGATAATTTGGAACAGCAGTCCCAGAGAATATCACCAATTAGCTTCCTGAGGGATTAATATTCCATAATAACCATATTCATACCTCAAAGGCCGGAATGGAGCAAATATAATGTTGAATAGGAGTGTGACCATGCCCGAATGTGGATCCCGCTCTTTTCTCACCAAACTCAGCACTAAGGCTGGTTCCAGTATCGCCTCTGCTTCCTCAGAGGGATAATCAATGTTGAATGCAAATTCCTCTGCCACACTATGACCTATACAAGGAGTGTATTTAGTGAGCTCAGTTATTTTGTGATCCTGGGTTATTGTGTGAGCCAATCATTGTTGAGAGACATGATGTTTGTCATTTTTGTTATTGTGTATCATGTTGTTCAGAGTATAAATCAGACACCTATACCTCCTATTAGTTCATTTTAACAAGGTCAACACTGTACAAAAGATTAAAAACCAACCTTCAACTACAACACCATCAGACAATAAAGTCTTGGCTTCTCTTTGCTTATGCAGAGGAGTAACAGCACGGAGACGAGCGAGTTCGTGACTTGATGCGGAACTTGGAACTGCACCAGTAAGGACAACTTCCAGACGCTCTTCAATTCTGCTTCGGGCTTGACAATGAAGCATGGCTTCTGTTGTTTTTGAAAAAGTATTAATGCAGGCATCTTTTAACTAGGCCGAGGTAGCATAATAGAATGTAATTCCCAATGATACCATGTTTGGTATATACAATACAATTTGACCATAAAGACTTGCTCAAACATCAGCATTAACAAATGGTCATGTTGGCAAACACGATGCTTTGTACTAATATAGGTAATCTAGAAAGGTTAGTTACCCCACGTTCAAAATCTGAAACAGAAATACTAAAGGTTTTTTCGTATTCCTCCCTTACCAACCCCCGACGCTTGCATTTCCTCCCCAGGCGCTTGATCATTACAGAAAACGAAAGAAAAATAAATCAACCACATATTTACAAATTATACAACTTTTATGAGAACCCTGAGCCTCGTGCTGAGAAACTAATAGTCATTTGTCATTACAACTCAAAGCTAGTAGGTAAATCTAGATTCTAGAAAACTATCATGCAGCGCTGATAACATCAGACCTTGCGTAAACGGAAAAAAGCCTAGAAACTATTTTCCAAATTCCCCCCTTGGGCAAAATTTCCCCTCAGGAATTTTGAATTCCTTCTTTAGGGAGCTAAGTGGCTCTGCTTGAGAACCACTGGTCTAGAATAAAGTCTGAACTAAACACAGTTTTTTGTAGAATGCAGTCATTCCTGTATCATATTGAAACATGCCAATAGTTATGACGGCTGGGCTGTGACACAATTATCTTGGAACAATTTAAAGTTTACATTTGTGCAAGCATTCAGTGTACACATACCAGTACTTTTGTTGCAGGAAAGAAAATTGCACACCAAAGATTTTTGTGCACAATGACTACTGAGAATTAGTGGAACATTGCAAGGGATAAAAATTACATTTATAATTTCATATGAGTCTTTTAATTATACATAAAACCCAGCATAACTGACCTAAATAACTGAGCTAGTTACCTTAAACCAAAGATAAAAATTATTTTCGTAACATTGGGATCTCGTTTCTTACCTTTACTCTCTTTGGATCGAACTTCAGGAATACCATGTATTGGGAACACCCATCTTATCGCTTTGATAGAGCCACATCACTCCGGCTCAATGGACGAACTTTAGCTAGGTCGTTGCGACTATCGTCTAACACACTGGTACCTGAATACAAGTATGATTATAGGTTGACTTGGGTAATTTTCCAGCAAACCCTACCAGTATTAGGGTTACAAAAAAGCTTGTCAGAAATGAGTTAGTGGCACAATATAACAAGCGTTAAAAGACACTACAACCAATTTTTCCAAAATGGACAGCATCAGAATAGCTAACATGTTGGGCAACAAATAATGGCGACCGGGATAAATGTAGCAACCGAATATTGTAGAAGTATTCCACTATGGAATATTTGTCACAGAGAATAAATGTCGCATGATGATAGTTTGTTTTCTAAAAAGGTGTTTGCTGAGATTATTTACGTTTTCGGCTTGGGATCTTGGTGGTATGTGCTTACATTAAACTTTGGGACTTGAGTTACAACACCAGTGACACCATTTTGCTATTTCATTTACTATTAAAACTGGAAAATATAATCAAAGTTACAGGCATTGATTGTTCATGACCTCACGATATAAAATTGTTAAAAGTAAAGAACAAGTTTTGTCAACCTCAACAATACAGCAATATCAAGTCGAATCGTAACGTAGGACGAAAAATGACGCAGTTATCGTTATTATTACAATTATTACCTGTTAAATCTTCAATACCACTATTCTCATCTTGCCAGCATTTGCCATCTTCTCTTTTAAGAGCAATAGTAAGAGCACCTTCATATTTTTTCATCTGAATCAGTAAATAAGTAAAACATTAACCATTCAGCTGGAATGTAAACGTAAATGAAACATACAGTGAAATCTCTTTTTAGTGCAATACATTAAAACCTTGCTAAATTGATATTTACCAAGCCATAAGTTGCTCTAAGTGGGAATAACTGGCCAGTGTACGGCCAAGCCGCTGCTGACTCAATCGGTAGTCAAAAGTTCATTCGAATTTGTTTTATTTTTTCAAGGTTAATATAAACTGATTTAAGTGTTATTTCTCCTTCTTTTTCAGTGAGGGAGAATGCAATTTGTGTTGCAAAGCTAGTGCTAGTGAAAGGAAATTGCCAATAGGCACTCATGCATTGCTGTAAGATCCACTTTTAGCAGTAACAAAATGCATTGCTCTCCTAGCACGAAGTGGGAACTTTTTCGCTGCGTCCATTGCCGCAGGTTCAGTCGAGTATGGCAAACAGAATTACGCTAATCTGCATTTAGTAGCTACAGTATCAAAACTATTCCGTTGTGGGACACTGCAGCTTCGTTTTGTGATACTGTAGCTACAAGATGCAGATTGCCACATTCTCGTTCATGACAGGAATTTTTCCCTCAATACATGATACAACTAGTGCCATGTGATCTGGCAATGGAAGTGAAAATGCGAATCAATTTGCAGCTGGAATCATTCAAATGTAGTCTGCCTACTGTAGCGATAATTAGAGAGAACAAATTCACCTTGTCTGGAGAGAAGGTGAAAGGAATGTCAATAGACTGCTTTGGCTCTAGTCCTACACCAGTAGTGTGTTTGAGAAGAAGACAGAATGCTGAATCAATGGTGATGTTATTTCTGTGAAATAAATAATATTATACAGAAAGTAGTTTCATTGCGATTCAGGAAGATTTCGAGTAACACTTTCCTGTATTTTCAAACATGGAAATATATCACCCAATTTGATTTTCCCCTTTTCTATCCTATATGTAATGGATCTTGTGATATATATCCTTGTAGCTGAAACGGACATAACTTCCCCTAAACCGAGTTGCCACTATCCCATTCGACAAAAGTTATTTTCCATTGCAATAAAATATCCACTCTTAAATTGGAAATCTCATAATGTTGGTCTAATGCAGGGGTGTCTGAAGTCCAGCCCGCGGGCCAACTGAGGCCAGGGAACAATTTTGGATTGGTCCGCGGCAAATTCTTAAAATATAATGGAATGTGGCCCGCTAGCACTGTCAAACATTAATCATAAATAGTTAATCATACATTTTTAAAATGTAATGTAATTGCTCTTTCTTGTGGCAGCATCCACAAAGTGGTGTGCTCATTTCTACCATGGCGACTGCACAGCAAAACTACAACTTTTCCAAAGACACTTGTTCCGAACAGAGCCCTGCACCATCACATCTTCACATCTTCTGCACTTCACATCTTTGAAAGAGGTCCCCGGGGCCCCCTTTTGGTCCGCAGGCGTCTCCACTTTATCAAATATGGCCCTCTTTACAAAAAGTTTGGACACCCCTGGTCTAATGTAGTAAAATAGACATTTGAAGAATATGCTTCGGAATGGATTTTTGTTCAGTTATTATCTATTCTATGCACGTTTTATGCCCTTGTGGCATTCAATTATTTGGAATTATAAGAGTATTCAAGTTCAGTGTGAACCAGTACAGTAGCTGTATACTAATAATAACTCTTCGTATTCAACATCCAGTAATATTAACTGCACCTACCTGATAACGGAATCAGCCATCTGGTTCATCGTGTTGTCGCAGTCGGCTAGATATATATCAGCAAAGACGGGAACGTTAGTAGGGTTCTTGAACGGCAGAATAAGAGAGGTGTTTGAGCCGACGCCAGCACTAACACTAACTGGTTCCATTGGTTTTGGAGCAAGCCCTCTTCCAGTGACCCAGTAGACAACATCACCAAGTTGTTTTGAGGAAAATGTGACTGAAAAAAAATTGCTATGTCAGTATGGTCTTATTCCGCCGTTGACGATCTACTACTCCTAGGTTAAGT
Source organism: Halocynthia aurantium (assembly GCA_013436065.1). Classification (NCBI taxonomy): domain Eukaryota; kingdom Metazoa; phylum Chordata; class Ascidiacea; order Stolidobranchia; family Pyuridae; genus Halocynthia; species Halocynthia aurantium. The sequence goes on along the minus strand of QXVX01008513.1, from coordinate 5,092 downwards.
CTTCGGAGATTTCAGTTATTGGGTTCTAGAAAATTCTCAGTTGCAGTTAATTGAGCGAGTAAGATTTGAAGAAAAATTTATCTTTGTTAGTTGCATGGTAAAATTTATGCATTCCGAGTCATATATAAATAAATCTTAGAAAGGTAATACAGGTACGAAGAAATTGAAAAATTAACTTAATTTTGATACTCCTAGATGCCCTAGATCAGTGGTTCTCAAACTTTTATGTACCGTTGCCCCCTTTCAACACTCTAGATATCATCATCGCCCCCCCACCCAGCAGTACAAAAAGATTTAAAGTTACAAAAAATTTTATTACTCTACAAAGAAATTAAACAAGTAGGCTAATCAAAATACAT
>QXVX01008512.1:51154-89025 GCA_013436065.1 Halocynthia aurantium | reverse complement strand
CTTTTTAATTTATCCGACTTTACTTGATGGAAATTTTTTATCCTTTCAAGAATACTGTTTGAAAGCGTATTTTTCGCGATCGACCAGGTATTCATTCGCGATCGACCGGTAGATCGCGATCGACTTGTTGGCCACCCCTGATATATACAACTCTATAAGATATCATTCCTAAACTTGGCTTACTGAGAGGACAAAGTAACTGCTGATAGAAAATCTATATTTTATTTTCATAATCTAATCCTTCAAATTCAATTGACATCATTTCACGTTGATGAATATAGACATGGTGTATAAATTTTTTAGTTCTGTCGCACCCCCCGTAAACGGTGACACTACAGTTAGGGAAGTGCAACATAAATCTGAGTCTTGCATGGTAGAAATGGACCCACAAACCAGTTTTCATGACATCCATCCATTGTCTTCTTTTCATTTATAACTAGCTGTTATTTCAGAAAATTTAATCAAAACATTAGATTATATATACATTTAGCATACCAGGAGATCTTCCAGCCAAAGACGCAAGTTCTTTCACAGTGATGCTTGATTTGACCTCTAAGAAAGGAATCATTTTCTTAGCCTTCTTTTTTTGTTCCTCCTTTTTCTTTAAAGTTATCAAATCTCTTGCCTGCGGTTTTTCATAGACAAAGTCGATTCAGTATTCAGAGCAATGTAAAACAGAATTCATAATGCTACTAACCTTTTTCGCTTTCGATGTGTATAAACATTTCTGGATAATAACGCAGCTGGAATGAGGTACGGTAACATTTTGTATTTGGTTTGATATGCAGTGTGAATTTTTCTAAATAAAGAATGGACATAATAAACCACATAATTTATTAGACATAAACTTTAACACAGTTGATGGTCCCATATAAAATGTTAAATTTATTCAATATATGATTCCAGACACTAGCACATTTCTAACTTATAGCAACCAACCCTTATAGTTACCAGTCAATATGACCCAACACCATTTTAAGGCGAAATAAACCAGTTGATGTAATTGCAGTTGCTGCAAGGCCCACTTAGGAGAACATGGGGTCCGGAAATGGATTTTTGGGTTAAAATTGGTTGATTGTTGAACTTTCTAAGGCTGCAAGTTGCAAGCCCTAATTGAAACATGCCACCATGTAGGATGTTTGTGCGTATTATTATGATGATTTTGAAATAAGTCATAGTTTATTACTTGTAAGCACAGGCTCTATCTTAATAAATATATCTTTACTCACGAATTTATGATGACTAAAATTTCGAGCAAATTTCAAAACGTCTTTCATGCCAGTCGATGCCAGTGACGCAGCACACATTTCGAATTTTCCACCTGTTCTATATATAATAACTTCGACATAAAGCGTCAGATTACCGGCACACTTAAGTCAAGTAATTAAGATAAGAGTGAGACTTCAACAAACCACCTGTCAGAAAAATTGGTTAAACATCGGTAATTCTGAAACGAGAGAAATCAACTCATATTAACCGTCTACACTCCAACGTGAAAACATATCCTCGATTTTAGGGACGATTCGGCATTCAAGCTTACGTTTCATTCGAACTCATCTATACCATGTGACATTGACCTGGTTGATGTGTGCAGTTTTGAAACAACATGAGATAATACTAGATTACACACAGAATTATGGTGAATTTAGTTACGTAATGTCGTGCATCCTCTGTAAGAAATCTTAGGCTCAAAAATGGAGGTCAAGGGGGTCATGTTATATAAGAGCTACAAGATGACCCAGATATTTCTTACACAGCAATTTGGAATATAATAGTCAGGGCTGACCTTAGAACACTCTGCACACACCATACGCTCTGAAAAGGTGCTTAACAAGAACTGTGCGTGGGATCCTCGAATGGTGCGGGTTCCACTCACATACAAGAAAATAATGTGAACAGTAGCAACTGAAAACAATATTGACCTTAACCAACTCATGGTATGATTGTTACATAACTTGTGCCTATCTGTGAAGTCGTTCAAGTGCATATTGTTTCCGAGTACAGTATAAGTGTTCAGTGTATCTCGGATTATTCAAAGCTTTGTCCTGCAATTCAGTTTATCATTCATCCTTTCTGCATGACAATTCTATATTGTATTTACTCTTGTTGATTTGTATTTGTGTAATTGGCAAGCCCGAAGCATATGGGTACTCTAGATAAATACATCATATAGGGCTTCATTTTATATTTTCAAGTTAACTTTAGAAAAACCAAGCTCATTAGGTTAATAATGAATACTCACTCTCCCTTCACACAATCTACATAACCTTGAGTATTGCACCTCTGCTAACTGCAGCAGCATATGTTAATTATTATAAAGATGTATACCAGTAGTTATGGTATATTACACATACAAATACCTAAATTTTCTTTATGATATCTTGCAAATGTATTTTATTCAGTGGTTGCAATGCAATGCAATGAATCTATCTCTGTCTTCTGCTTCTTTAATAAAATAATTGATTTTTGCATACAATATGGGAAAGATTAACGTTTTATTTTTACAAATCATTATATATACAGCAGTGGCACGCAACCACAACATTTTCCGCCATGTGGTCTTTTTGGATTTGGTTGTACAGTACTATACACTGTAACTAAACTGTAGTATGTATGGGTATATCAAAATGGAAGGATCAGAATAAGGGAAGATTCTTCCAACATCTGCAGTAGATAGTACCACAATGAAACATACAGTCAAACTATACAATGTAATTTAAATAGTATTCCATCGAGTAGATCACAAAAGATGATGTTATCAACTCAGGTAGTGTAGTGATAGTGAAGATGTGGTGTTGTGAAGTATATGGATAATACTTTTAAACTATATCAGAAAAATTGTTTTAGCGAAGTCTATATGTGAATATCTAGAAATTCAGTTAGCATACCACTAACTCAACCAATTCGTTAGGAGGCAAATCCCTGTACAAAAAAGATAACTGTGCTCTGCAACAGCAAGAAATTTTATTGCCCATTTACAGCAGCAAAAATAAGATGTTCCGGACTGCCTTTAAAATCCAATTCTTTAAAACAGTTCATACAACACCTGCAAATAGAACTGTTCATTGTTGGTTCAGTTAAACTTACAGCTATGTTAGATATACGAACATGTGAACAACCATGAAAAATATTGTGTAGGACAGAAAAAATTCATTATGTGAGTTACTTAGGGCAATACTAGATTGTGAACGTATAATATATATACAATGACCATTTCCTGAATGTACAAAATTTTTATACAACATAAAAATATTCACAAAGCACCAGTACTTTTTTCTGGAATATTTTCCACATCAACACATATCAAACCATCATGATAGTGAGCCTACTAAACTCAGTGTCGAATATAGTATTGGTTACTCATCATATTAAAACACTGGAACAACTCTGTATGATATGTCATGACAGACTGTAGCATTCAATTCTATATCGTGGGAATGAATCAAAGTACATATATCATGTCATTTCCTATACACGTGTAACAATGAATATGATATGTCGCTTAGTGCTGTTTAGACCCCTTCTAACACTGACTATATAACAATGAACACAAGTTATTTTGATAGTAGAAAATGTTTAGCGCAGCTGAGTGGATTCCTATAATAGACTACCAAATTCAAGATGGAGTCTAAGTCAAGAAGTGCAAGGAACTATAATAACGTATCTAACGAAAATTATGCGACCTATCAATAATATATACGGTTCCCTTCAAGACCACTGGCCTGGCAAGATGAAACTGAATTGAGCAGTCGGATGTTTGCAACATCCTTACAATTTTGTGCGCTGGGAATTGTCATGAGAATCACATGCTTCATTAATCTTACCCTTATCCTTTTCTGCCGACATTTCAACGACTTCCCCGTTTGCTTCAGCATTATCTGTTTTTTGCGTTGTCTTTTCCTGTTTTTTCTGAGATTTCGCTAACTTATTCTTAGATGCTTTCTCAGTCCCTTCTATGACTGCTAGCGACTCATTCCCGGCACCGACTTTACCCAATTTTTCTTTGCACCCCTTTTCTATCCTTGAAGTGGATTCTTCAAGGCTGCCGGCAAATGATGCTAAGCTTTCAGACATTCCTTGTCTTCTTCTAAATTTCAACAAAACGTAACATATCAAGTCGTAACATAATAACAAATCATATACTGTATAGAATATTATGTTTAATGTTTATTAATTTGAACTAACACACAACTCTCAGAAAAATATGTGATAGTTTCCAGACTTTCAATTTTCCAACTGGTTCTGAAAAACTCATTCTGGAAAATATTTGCGAAGAAAGTTCTTTCTGATATCAGACACTTATTCGCAATTTCTGCTTATATACTGTATTTCACAGAAGGTGAGCAGTATCAAGATGGGTATATGAAACACTGGTAACAATTTCCATGAAGTCTTCCAGTGACTGTCAAAGCCTAATCACTCTACTAAAGTAAAACTGTACCTTTTGCACCATATGATATATGTCGTAATTATCACAACCAAAGCAATACCCAATCCACCACCAAGAGCAGCATACAGGATAAGGAGGTGCTGTGGGTTCAGTGGCGTTGTATAACTTTTTCCTCCATGATTCCAAGGAGTCTTTACGCTCGCTTCAAAAGTAGTAAACTTGGAAAAGAAAAAAGAGTCATTCACTAAAAATCCTCAGGTCTACACATAAAATTTATTTGATACGTAGATGCGTTGATAATGTTTTCAAATACGTCACATGGGCCAATTATAAAATTGGAAATTACAAATATGCTGCTGATTGATGGAAGGCTAAGCGATTGTGAATACTAAGTACTTATTTGACCAGTACTGGCCTAAATACAAAACTACCTTGTTCACTTGTTAGTCACATAAATTCAATAAAAAATTTAGTATTTCGACTAAGAAACCTTATGCAAGAATATCATGATCATAACTATATAATAAATAGTCTGGGCAGAATGTAATACATTGAAAAGACTACCTTTTATCGAACGGCACAATGAACTTGCATGTAATGACTCAAGATAAGTCTACTACATCTAAAGTACAACTTTAGTGAAAACTATGTAACTCATCACAAAAATAGGTCAACATAGACAATAATACATACTTTGCTGCATGATTCTCCTTCACTTCTCTCTTCTGATATTAAGCTGAAATCCTCCTTTCCCTTTTCTGTTTCCATCGATGGAACAATAAGAGGAGAAGTGGTAATGGTGGTCACACAAACAAAGTATTGTGTGCTTGGGGAAAGACGAGATAACCGTACCTCCCTAGAAAGGATTAAACTGAAATTTACTGTGTATATTATCTAGAGAGTAAAACAAAACATAGTTTCAGAGGTCAAGCTCTATCACACTATTATGCTGGACCCCATAATGATGTTCAGATCTCTGCAAATAACCTAATCAAAATAGTGCTATCTATAAAGGCAAATGACAAATGTTTACCGCTGGTGATTTGCTAGGTAAATGTAAAAATAATTGTAGTCTCACAATTACAGCAACAGAATCACCTGTACTCTTTTTTAACATTGAGTGTCATTTCGCCAGTTCCACGTAGTGGCTGATATGTCACTTTATTGTATACATTGGTTTGATCATTGGCAATTGATGTAATTATTGGAAGAGACACAATAGCAGTTGTATCACTGATTTCAGTCACAAAACTTCTCTTACAATATCTGAATGAAAGTTATAAAACTCGTGGTGTTAAAATGGTGGGGTGAGGAATATCTAAGTTCAGGAAAGATATGTAGTTGCTACTAAAAGCACCTAAAGTCGCCCAGTCGTAAATATTCAAAAGTTTTTCCCGCCAATCTGCCTGGACTTGTGCATTTAAGTCTCGCCCAGTCCTCCGTCGTCACCCGTGCTCTGGCACCATCTACTCCGAGTGTGTACCACTGCAGCTGGCAGCCGCAATTCCATGGATTTCCAGATAAATACAAAGACCTGCCAATAAACTTGATGATTGAGACAGTCACTCTATTAATTTCCAAGTGTGATAGCCGAAAAGTCACAGAAATGTAAGGAAAAATTCACAATTCATCTCCCTACCACCAAATAATACGTTATTGTAGATATTATTACTACTTCACACCAAACTCAACTTTATTCACAATGGCATCAACCTACACAGCCCTAATATTTCTCCAGTTCCCCTTTTTCCAATTGAAACTTGACTTCTGAATTTCACAGAGACATATTTCTGAATAGAGTACGCACACTTCTATCAGGATAATTGCTCTACCATTATGATATTATCATATACTACTGCGTCAGTGAACTGATTTATGTGTATCTCAGATTTAGTAGTATTACCTTAAAGCTGGCAGCACAGGGAATAAATCTGTCACGTCCATTGATACCACTTTCATATTGTCCAGCCTCAGTTCTCGGAGATTGTTTAGTCCTTCAAAATCTTTAGCTGTGATATAGCGAATCGGATTTCCAGTCAACCTAAGTGTGCGTAAGGATGTCATATTCCGAATCTGTAGGATCAACAAAGCATGATGTTTATTGGTGGTGAAAATGTTCAAAATTTCATTAGTGAAAACAATTAATTGCTGTTCACAATAATAAAACAATGATGTATATAATAAGAAATCTTACTGCAGCTGGTAGGATTAAAAGGTTGTTATCAAACGCCAAGTGAAGGTATTTGATATTCCGCGTATTTCCAAAAGTTTCTCCTGGTAGTTCTGTCATTCCTATGCTTCTCATTAATACAACTTCCAATGCTTCAGGTCCAATGAGTGCTCCCTTGGACAGGTTTCCGAGTGGATTGTTGCATAACCCAATGACTTTTAGGTTTACATTAGTTGTGAGATTTGGAGGTGCCTGATAAAAATTTACAAAGTCACTGCCATCAGACACATTACTTGTATTTCAGGTAATTTCGAGTTCTCAAATGAAACAAATGGTAAACATAATTCACTAACACGTTTATCAGAACCGAAAATAATTCCATAAGAACTTACAGTCAAGTTGTTGTGAATCAACAAAAGTTCAATGAGTTGGGAAAGATTTGCAAATGTTCCATCTTCTATAACACTAATCGCATTGTTCTTTAGTTGTATTTTCCTTAATTCCACATTGTAAGCAAATCCTTCACTTGTAATATGCTGAATGTTATTTCCATTAGCAGTGAACTCAGTCAAGTTTGTCAAACTGCGAATAATTGAAATGCAGAATGGTTCGGTACTTATGAATATATTTAAAAAAAGTCAAATACTATTCCAGATATAATATTTCTGCAATATTACTGTCAGATTCGGTCAAATACATCCCCAGAGCTAGGATACTTAGAAAATATACACTACCTGGTAAGCATATCATGCCCAATTGACTTGATTTCATTGTTACAGATATATAAGTTATGTAGATTTTTCAAAGACATTAATTTCCCATTTTCCAAGCTCTCAAGTTTGTTTCCACGTAAGTTCAAGGTCTCCAATTTTTCCATCCCTATTTTGAAAAGAAATGAAAGTTATTAAAAATTAGGAGTATATTTAATTTTCTATGTCCATCAAGTTACAAAAATATTTATGTAAGAGCTGATATCCAAATGAATATATATATATAATCCTCAATTCAGAAAGTTATTTTCAACACAACTGTAACGAATTTATCACATTAGTCGTTTTGTTCCTATTTCATTGGTCTCGCGTAAAATTTTTATGATTCCAATTTTCCTGAAGTTGTCAATTCAGCCATGAACAAGGCATATATCGGCATGAATTAAAGTAAATAACTACTTACATACTAGAAAGTCAGGTTCCTGAAATTGCTGTAAAAGTATTAGATTAATGAACTATGTTACTACCTGAAAAATCATCCCTATTCACATCAACAATTTGGTTATACGACAAGTCCAACGATCTCAGATCAGGCATGGAGGATGAGACGACCAATGGAATTTTTACCAAGTTGTTGCCAGACAGATTTAAGGTCTCTATTTTTGACACTTTAGAAAACGCATCTTCAGTAACTGATTCCAGTGAGTTGTTTGCCAAAGAAAGTGTCCTCAGCTTTGGTAGAGTGCTGTTGAAAAATCACAATATATAAGCAACAGCAATATGCACTGAAAGCTAATAGTTAGAACAATAGAACAATACACAAATTCCATTTTGGCGAATGTGCTGAAGTTGCAGATGAAAGCAAGTTTCCATTTACAACTGTATTTACATTTTGCATACTACCCACTATGACTATATGCATGCACATAATAACTGTATTCCTTCAAAGCTTACCTAAAGCTATCTGAGCTCAGCTTTGTAATGCTGTTTTCATCAAGATTTATCTCCTCAAGAGCAACATTGCTTCTCAAATGTGGTACTGCCGTCAACCTGAGTATATGCATAAAATTACCCGAAAGAAGAACAGTTCTAGCAGCAATGTTCTTTTATTGGTACATACCAAATGGCGTATAAAAATTCCCACCTTACGGGTATTAACAAGAAAAAAGTATTATATGGATACCTATATGGCATTGCATGAAAAAGTTCAAATGATGTCGATTGCAAAATCTCAAGTGACAAACTGTTGTAATAATTACAGATCCCGAACTGGGAGGTCAATAGGGAGGGTCAGCAAGAGATATTTTCTAAACAGGACTACATATGCTATAAATAACAATACTTTATTATGGAGGAATACGATTAAGTTTTATCATGAACTTCTTCAGCAACATATAACAATTGTCCTCTACTGTAGGTTTACGATTCCCTTATTCTTCTTATTTGAAATGCAATGTTACATAATGTTATGATAATGTCATAATTTACATATCTCTGCCACAATTATTAGAGCTACGGTGATGAAGTTATAAAATCTTAAAACAACAATATTTATTAATGTAGAATATTGGAGGACTTACTTGTTCAGGTGTAAGTCCAGAATTTTCAGTTTTTTCAGTGAAGAGAAAGAACGATAATCGACACCGGATATTTCACACTTATCAACATAAATTTCCTCTAGATTTTGTACAGATCTGAAGGCATCTCCTACGTAGTTAAATGAGTATTTGTATTAAATCTCAAATCTTACAATTACAGTTTGAAATATAAAAATCTATAAACACCTGACAAGGCTTTCATTGGATTGCCACCCATCTTCAAGATTTTCAAATTGATAAAGTTCATATTTTTGAGGGATGCTCCCAGTATACTATTTTTAGAAATGTCCAAGTATTCCAACAAAGTTAGTATGAACACTTGACGTGGGAATTCAATCAGTCCAACATCCGTCAATGTAAGATATTTTAATGAAGTGAGTGAAGCAAAATGTTCAGCTTTGAAGATCTAGGAAAATAATACCATTTATTGCTTGGAATTTCTTTTGGTATAAGGAAATAATTGATTGTATTGTATTACCAATATCATGCTAAGAAGTAAAAGCATTTTTATTAAAAAATCTCTCATAACTAATTTAAGTAGGCATATAAGTAGCTTATTTATCTAATACCTTGATTGGATTATAACAGAGCATAAGAGACTCAAGTCCTCTCATTTCTTTGACAACCTCAGGAGTATCTCGCAACTGGTTTCTAACAAGGTTCAAGACCTTGAGGTAACTCAAATCTGGGGGAAAAGAATCACTGCGAAGCTCTTTAAGGTTGTTTGACTTCAGCTCCAGTTCATTCAAACGAGTATTTTCTGTGCCACACAATCAAAAAGAATGATATAGTGAAATCCTAATAACAATTCCATAAGAATGTTTGGTAGTCCTAAAGATAAAACATTCTGTCCAACATGGATAATTAGTACCGTAATATAAAATGTATGTGATACTGTAATCGGGTCGCGTGCAACATACTAACAGACATTCATTGGCTTACGAATACTTTATTTATTTCCTTCACTGCATAATTTTATGGAAATCTTTTTCATTCATGATTGAATGCTACGGAGTGATTAGTTGCATCTACACTGCTTGAGATCGAAACTAACTTTGTGATACTGAGCTAGTTGAAAGAAAATTATTATGACTAAAGACAACGGATTAGGCAGCAGTATTCAAGCAATTGAAGAAATTTGCTGTTCTGATAACTTGTTAAACTTAACTGAATTTCTAGAAGAATTTCTATTTACCTGTAAGAGCATTCGGAGGTATGTCTGCGATCTCATTGACCGAAAGGAAGAGTTTCAGGAGCCGAAAGTTGTCCTTCAGAACAGGAAAGGTTTTCAGTTTGTTCTTCCTTAAATTCAATTCCTCAAGATCAGGAAGGGATGAGAATACAAAATCTTCAATGACATGGATGTTGTTGTCTTCCAAGGATATTTTACGCAGTCTTCTGACACCCTACGCACCATGATAATGATGATAAGGTCACAGTAGATACTACACAATATAACAACACTCACCTTGAAAGCTCCATTTTCAATAAAATAAATTTTGTTGCCATTCAGTATAATTTCTGCCAAATCAGGAATACTGCTCAGCGATCCTGGTCTTATGTTCAAAATGTTGTTGTCTAAAAACATTGAATATGTTAAATTTCCAAGACTTCATTTTCAAGTGTATTCACATTAATGTGAATATATTATATCTGATAAACGGGACACACTGAGTACATAATAATAAAGTGTATGCATCAACATCGAGCATAGAGAGTTTGCTGAAATAGCCTAATGCTTCTCTTTATTTCCAGCTCAAAATCCAGAATACAGATAAATGGCTTTGTTAGAGTTTTGTGAAGAGACCAATATCATAACTATGCAACTAACATTTATCGAAATATCAACATTAACTGAAATAGAAAATTTTCTGCCAATCTTCTTTGATTTCACTTTCCTAATACAGGACAGGTAAAAGGACAAGTATATAAGGACATTTCCTGATTATACTGGTTGCAGATTGACACACATACCTGACAGATCAAGCTTGGTCGTATTCTGCGGAAACAAATGACGAGGAATGGAACGTGCTGCCGGCAAATGGCAATGCACACTCATACTTTCTTCACATCTACAACCATGTGGACAGGTATGACCTGAGTCCTGAGTTGCATCTCTAAAGCAACTACAGAGAAGCAGCAATGACAAGGTGGAGAGATACATAATCAAATATATTACTGTACATGAAAATGATACAATAGTGATAAATTGTAATATCAGATGCTCATTATCCATTGAATTAGAAAGAAATACCTAAAAGATGCTAGACATTTTGTCATAGCTTATATAATATGCCACAATGCTGTTCAGACCTCAATTTCACATTTATTATGTAAGGATATGCACCAATTATTTCTGTAGTAGATAATTTTTAACGGCAACTAGGTTTAGGCAATAAATTGACTTTTCAATATAAAGTACTAAAATTCAAGATGAATCCAGTCCAATGTATAAATAAGAAATCGGCTTTCGCATGTACACAAAGAGGTGAGAAAAGAACCATTCCTCATCTAAAAGCCACTATATGAAAAGCTAAATTACTATTGGTTGTCTCAACAAAACTAGCTGTGAAAATAGGTAGTTACAGGTATGGATCTGGCACAAAGATTATAAATTAGGCGGTATATTGCAGTTGCTTTTATGCCACTAGCTCTTCACACTCTCTCTTGGGTGCTGCATTTCTTTGGGACTAATTCAGACATCAGGCAGACACTTAGGCTCAGATCTACAAGTCAATGAATAACGCAAACAACTTTCTATAAATATTAGTATTTTAACTAGAAGCTGTTGATCAGTTAATAACTCTAATTACAAAGGAATAATTATCAATGATCTTGTATGTATAATTTCTATTTATATCCCATAAATCCTTACAGTCAACGGCAAGTTAATTTTCAAATAATGTTTGCTTTCCTGCATCAATTATCATGTAACAGAATACGATACTCAACGCAGATTCAAAATCCTACTTAATTAATATGGGTTTAAGTTTGAGGCACTTATGGACCTCCTCTGAAGCATGCTCATTACCTAGAAATAAATATATTTACAGTAGAAAAAGTGGAGAAGGTACTCCAGTATAATACATACTTCAAATTAATAGTAATACAACTTGATACATCGCAACTGGATCAAGTGGGTTCCACAAACAATGTATATGTATGGCTTGAGAGAAATACGTGCTTTGCTAATAAAGATAATAATTATTGTACATGCACATTTAGCATTCATATACACAATTTACAGGTAATCTCGACTGCAAAGCAATAATTACATGATCATTGTTGCTGCATCGCAACATATCCTAGCTGAAGGTGCTATTTATAAGATTAGAGGATAATGATAAGTCTGCTTAGGATATTAACAAGCTAAACAATGAATGCATGATATGTGATGCATCAAAGTAGTACCATAAGAGACATGAATAAAAACTTACATTATTTCTGTATACCATAACTTGAATAGAAATTTAGTTTATTAATTTATCGCATCTTAAAATCCTACGCTGGTAACAACCTCATGTTAAGAATGGATCACATAACATAGGAAACATGTTATGCTTTTTCGAATCACCAAGGGTTTGTTTTCAAACTTCGAGTGTGGTCTAATGACTCTTGACAACATTTTAAGCAGAAAAAGGCACATTTAAGAGTGTTCCGAACACGTCACAAGAGATTGAGGAGAATAAGAACTCAAATTCAATAAATCAAAGAGAATTACTCACTTGGCGATTCTATGATTCGTAGTACCAGTTGGAATTTTGAAAATTCCAAGGGCCTGATATCGATATATGAAGACAAGTCTATTTCTAGTACTGGCATTATTAAAATGGCTAGTACTTAACTTAGCTTAATGCCCCCAGTGAAGGGTTTGGCTAAGTGTTGATGTATGAAAATATTAAAAAATAAAAACCTCTTCTCAAGATGTTCAAGAACTAGATTAGAATAGATTAAAAAGTTATGAAGAATGTTAATCTGTTGGGATTTACGAGATCAAAAAATTTAATAAAGAAACTTTATTTAAAAGTATATAGAAAGTAATACAACCTACAGCCATTGTATCACTAGTGCAGAGTTCTGTAGAGGCCAAAATTTTCAATGTGAATTTAACTATGGAATAAATTTAATAGCACAGTAAAAATATCTCATAATAGGTGTTCCAACTTTCCACTCGAAAATAATGTGATGATGAAGCTAAATATTCCTTGAGCTGAATCAATGTACCAAGCTAGATCTTCCATTTCTTAATTTATGTCTATAATAGAGAATTGGTTAGGAGAGCAGCACATTCCAAATAATAATACGAGACCAGAGACTCTTCACTATAATAAATTTTATTCCAAGAACTTTGTTGTTTTCAAAGATTTAATGAAATTCAATCCAGACAATAGAAAAATTTGAACCAAAATATTATTCAGCTTATCGGTCTACTTCTCCGAAGACAATATCCATGGTTCCTGTGAAAACAAAACAGAAAATATTTAAGCAATAGTAGAAGAATCTTATGCAAAGCTGTGTTAGGAGAAAGATACTTACCGATAATGGCAACAAGGTCGGGTAACATCAAACCAGAGCAAATGTGATCGGTCGCAGCCTGAAGAAATTTACCATATAAAGATTTTAATACGTTATCTTTGTAAATCATTCATTTCTGTATAACATAATCATACCAAGTGGGCAAATCCAGGTGCCTTTATTTTACATTTGTAAGGTTTACTCGAGCCATCGGAAACAAGATAAACTCCGAATTCACCCTGTTGAGATCAAAACAGAATACATCGGATTAGTTAGGAGGAAGATAAACTTAGAACTTTTAGATATGAAACGTTCATCGCCTGTGCAAGTGTGTCTTCTGAAGTAAGGACATATACACCCGTTATCATATATAACTTGAAATTAATTCTCATATAGCATAGTTGGACAGCGTTATGGTGACCACAGCAAGTCTGTATAGACCTGCAGAAACTGCTCAAGCTGTGACTCATGTCACTGGCCTATCAAGTTAAAGACATTACTTTATGTCTGGTAAAGTAAAGTGTAACAGGAAGGAAAGATCGAAACTCCTGACCCTCCCTACACTCTTAAAATTATAAGGTTTCAACTTCCTTAGTAAGGAGGCAAGAGTCTGCAATACCTTTGGTGCTTCCACTGCAGTGTAAGTGGCTCCTGGAGGAACTTGATATCCTTCACTGAATAATTTAAAATGGTGTATCACAGCTTCCATTGAATTCTGTGTGAAAGAAATCAAACTCAAGATAAAGAATGTAGTTTCCTCAACAGGTAAGGGTCTGAAAGAATATTTGAGTTCCTTTGTCAAGAATAAAAAGCAGCCGCTAAGCAGTGTATATTAATTTATACATATCAGCATCACGAAAGGAAAAAAATTATGGGAAAAAGTACAATCTGTTGATGTTTAGTGCTATGTTAAGATGGGTGTGCATGTTATAACTGATCACCAGAACGCAGAGAAAATCCAAAAGCAACAATAAAACGTTAGTTGCAAAATTGCCCAATATAATAATTTTGCTGTTACTCAACTAATCCATTTGGTTTTGATTTTATAATGGATCATGGATGCTTGCTCTAATTAAAAACTTACGATGAAGCTTATTAAAGCTGTACATAGCAAAATGAATACCTTCATCTCAGCTCGACTTGGAGGAACGATTTTATTGTCATCGATTTTGATCTCCCCAGGAGGCATGTTGTTCAAACATTGGTTGATGATACGCAAAGACTGCCTCATTTCTTCAACGCGACAAAGATACCTATTATATTGCATTTTAACGCAAGTATTTGTAAACTAAATGCATGGGCGGATTTGAAGATGGTGTGGATCCCATGTCTGTCTCAAAAATTCGAACCACATTGAGGGGTTCAGACTAGGAAGGATACCAGACCCATGATTTCTTTGTTCCTGTTTTATCTGGGATGCATCTGGACCCGTTAAGCTATGGCAAAGTTGTTTCAAGACAAACAAACTTTCGTGCTTATTAAAGATTCATTCGGTACATAGACAGCTGAAAAAGCTCTATCATGCTACAGATATCTAGCTTGTTTCTGGTTAGCAGGCATGAAAATTAGAATATTCCTATAACTACCACTTTGAAAATAGTAAAATAGGTAAAAAATATCCATTGACTGATAAAATGATTCATTAACTAACCTGTCAAAGGTATCACCATTAGAGCCAATAGGAATGTCAAAATCAAAATCCTCATAACTGTCATATGGCTGAGTTTTTCGAAGGTCCCATTTGATGCCGGAACCACGCAACATCACACCGCTTAGAAAGAAAAACAGGTACTACTATTCTGTATCAAAAAAAATCCCTATGCTGCCAAAGGATGGACAAACCACACTAATGTTGATCTGCTAATTGGTTACTGACCTGCATCCTAGGTTCAAAGCATCATCAGTAGAGAGAATTCCTATATCTACGCATCTAAGTCTCCAAATACGATTGTTTGTCAACATCTGTTTATACAACATAAATGAATCAATAACTATTACAAGTTAGGAAGGGAGGTTATTGTTACCTCTTCCATTTCATCAATTCGTGTGGAGAATCGAATTCCCCAGTCATAAATGTCATCCATGAGTCCAAGAGGCAAGTCCTGGTTGACGCCACCCGGACGAACGTAGGCTGCATGCATACGAGCCCCAGATACTCTTTCGTAAAACTCCATCAGCTGAATAAGGTTTAGCAAAATTCCTAAGGTGTCGGTGGATACGATACAACACAAGTGTTGATTAAGGTCTTGAAAGAGAGTTATACCTTTTCTCTCTCTTCAAACATCCAAAAAAACGGCGTCATGGCACCGACATCGAGAGCATGTGTTGTTATACCCATCAAGTGATTTAAAATTCGGGTTATTTCAGCAAACATCACTGAAAAAGTATATAAATATATATGCATTTTTCAGAACTAATAAAACTACCAAGTTTGGCATTACATACATCTTCACCATCATCATCTACAATACACTTGCAAAAATAATTTTCTTGTGCAAGGAGAATGAAATTAGGATAGTGCATATACATTAGCATGTATTTAATACAAGACTGTTGCAACCCAGGTAGTGAAGTCGGTTAAAAAATTTCAACTTTGACTCCAGCTTCGAATAAGTTTTTGTAAAGTTTCACTTCAACTCTGGTATGGTATAAGTACGGTACATGACTACTGATAGTTTATGGTTTATCGTTTGTTAAAAAAAGGCCTGCAAAAAAACTTGCAATGCAACATGAACTTTATAATGTCACAGCCATGATGGGCGAAGTGAACCCTAACATATTCATCGCAGTCCATTCGGAATCTCACCTCGGATGTACTGTGCTCTACGTGGAGGTGTTATACCAAGAAGTCGCTCAATAGCAAGAGAAAATGCCTGTTCGTTAATCATCATCGATACATAGTCCAAGCGATCGAAATATGGCAGAGCCTGGCAAAACAGAAATCAATACAAACATTTTTACAGTTTCAATGTTTAATTTTCCATTAACACATAGTAATTTTTCAGTTTCAGTATGAAAGCTCCCATGACAGCAACTACAGATGGGTCTGGAAGTTTATCGTGAGTGAATATAACACTACCCCTGTGCTTGATGACATACAGGAGTTATACTTTCACTGATCTTATAGTCACAACTTCCCACGATTGGTGATTGTGATAGTTCATTCTCAATTATATCCAATTTATATTCGTGCAGTACCATCCCACTCCTACCCAAACACAAATGAACTAAAGATAATAATGTGACAGCATATAAGACACTAACAACCACAGATGGGATTTTAATTGACTTGATTTAATTCAAAATTGAATGCAGTTATCAGGAACCAGAAAAATATTACCTGAGTGTAAGTCTTGTATTCTATAAGCTTCTCTGTTCCCCTGTGCAGAAGTCCAATATGCGGATCGGCTCGGATAACCATCTGAGACAAAAGGAGACTCGACTTATCTTAGGCAAATATCTAACAATACTAGAAATCCAGAGTAGACTGCTAAGTTTCAGAAATAATGTTCAAAAGTTTCCAAGCAGGGAAGTTAATAGTTGGGAGTTAATATAGGTATAGATAAGTTCAACTGTCAAAGTTTCAAAAGCTATTTTATCACACACCTCGCCCGCAAGTTCCAAAATAAGTCTTAACACTCCGTGTGCAGCAGGATGCTGAGGACCGAAATTTATCGTCAGTGTATCAAGTTTACTTGCACCCTCTGCTGGATCAGCTGTATACATAATATCAATTGCAATATGTGACATCCAAACATACAGTTGTATGATTATAATCGACCAGCTATCTAAATTGGGTAAAGGATCAATCCTAGGTTCTAGGTTCTATCACATCACATAGTAAGAAATCATAACCATGTAAAGAATGAAATATTTCATTAAAGCAAGGAATGAATCAGTTTTTCGCTTACTATTTATTAAGGGTAATTAGTATATGATACTCTGAAATAAACCCCTACATAATACAATAACATTTTTTGTTGGATGGAGACATCACGGAATATTATACTCAATAGGAACCGAATAGGACAATAATGAAACTCTCAGTACCAGTAATACTAGTTAAATACTAAATACTGCAGTACGATCGTACTAAATACCGCTGTACCGAGCTAAATGCTGCTGTGGCTGACATCTTGGCCGCACTCTGGGTATCGAAGATGATGTGCGACATTAAAAACGAAAAAAATCCATATCTTTTAGTATGGTACAGCGGTATTTAGTATTTGGCCGATACTGCTAGTACAGGAGGTATTTCTGGCATATTTGGTACTGCGGGTTTTAGTATTGTCCATGGAATATACCATCATTTACTGAACTAGTAAAAACAGGCTGACATTCATCCGACAGTGGTCAGGGATTACTCATCCATTTTAACAAACGTCACTTATTTGATGTCACCCTAAAACCGATTATCGAACAAGACATATGTTAAGTGTAATCAAACAGAATAAGGAAAAGTACTGCATTTCTGTGGTGGGTTTGGGAAGTGTTTTCTTTCACACCGAACATTCATATATCTCATAAGGGAGAAACTGTGTGTGTGTGTGTGGATGTTTGTGTGCCCATAACTCCAAGCGTTCTTGACTCAGTGCTCTAAACACTTGCACGGGGATCGGTTTCAGGCACGAATGTGCTATAGGCTCCTTTTTTCAAATATGGGACCTCATTGTGCCCCCCAGGGTTTGTTTTTGATTATTATTTTATAAACCAAATACGGTACTTTGTAGTGTCTACTGTTACGCTCAACTGTATGAGTGATGCATAAATGACCATAGCAAGATAAACATCATAAAAAATGTATGCATACAAATATCTTGCAGTATATCAGTCTTTGGTGCTGGATCTGATGCTGTAGGAACTTCCATATTTTCAAAGTCCTTGAGATATTCATAGTTGGGATACCAATAGGCTGTTCTGAAATTCATGTATTGGATTCAACAATACAGATTTCATACAGTAGAAATTTCGGTCATTTATAATAATTTAACTTCAATATATGGTACCTGGGTTTTTCTAGCCTGCAAAAGGATCGCCCCGGGGTACTTTTCAATTAATTATAATATGGTTTCTACTGGCTTAATCACGTTTAAATTTACAGAAACCCTTTCTCATTAATTACCAAATTCCATTACAACTCAGATATACCTTTTTGATGTAGCAATGGGGCCGCCAACGACCCTTGGACAAACTGCTGGCAAGCTTTTGTGTAGGCGATGAGCATAACGTCCAATGCGCTGAGCAATTGACGCCATGATAGCAAATCAAATCATATGAGAATTAAAATCGGGAGGACTGTCGGTGAGTGAGTGCATGTATACAAATAATATGAGATCCTTCTAAACGCCAGTGACCTATGCAATCGAGTGGAACGACCTACGGAGACCATCAAACTACTAGAACTGTGCTGCAATTAATATGGCAGTTCCTATTTTCAATCTGCCATCTGACTTTTACCCACTCAAAGAACTGCCGAAAAAATATACTGTATATATATATATTTAAAACTGGGGCTACAGAAAATATTTCCATGTCATATTATTCATAAAATATAGCAATTATTGCACACCTTAACGAATTAAGACAATTCCCCCAACAACCTACTTCCCCATGACAGCACAAACACTGCAAAAAATATTGCATGAAATTCGAACCATTTAAGATATAAACGGAATGCAGTCAAAATTCAAAGCTTTTGCAATTAGGGAAAAATTAAGTAACTTCTCACACAACAAAATTAAAATGTCCATCATTTTCAAAGCCACGAACATGTTAAAATTGACATCTAGATTTTGTAAAATCTGTCTACACCATTATGATGCTTCAAATTGACAACACCATTATTGCAGTTGTATAGCGTTTCACGTTAACATCCGTCGTGAGAATGAATGGGAGTATGCATAATATCTTATATATAGCTTGCTAGCACCTACTAGTTTGTTAGCTATGATTCAACTTCATCCTAGAATTTGCTCATATTTGGAGTCCATAATAAAATCTTAATCTTAGGTGTTCCAGTAAACATGACAGTTACATATTAGCTTGAAGTTTGATCATATGGAGAAAACGTTAGGACAAAAAAGAGCCTGTGAATAATAAACAATGATCTGTAAATAGACATAACTAAGTGGACTACAGTTGCACCATGCTGTTACAATCCCAAATATGGTCACTCAGGCAAGCTATAAAAGTTGTATCCAATAATACAGCAATTAAAATTTACCCTTCCACATTTAATTGTAATAAATACTAAATACTAAACTACTAATAAATACATGTGGTAAATACTATGCAATTCATCACATGCACCGTTTACTCATGTCAGAAGCATCACATGGAAGTTCGCAAAGATTTTGTTCAACTAGTATAAATATAAGTGATGACAGAGTACTTTTGCATGCGCTGTACAGATCGGGAGGAGAATTGCATTGCTTGATTAAATTTGTATTTTTATCAATGCACTGACATCCAACAATCATTTGCAAGCTAGATCGACTTGATTTCTTCTTCATTTGCTCGTGTGGTCCACATTGTATGGTTCTTCCAGCATAAATCACATTCTATGAAAATCATATATATATATATTCAAAAGGAGAGATGAAAAATGTATAATAAAATATGGTAATTGGTTTGCTTTGACTCCAATAATCAAGCGTGAAAGACAATATTTACCTAACAACCATCTCTGCTGTAAATTATATAACAGTGCGGACTTAATAGATAAAAAGACAATTTGCTGAATGGAATATGGGTAGTAGTCCCTGGAAAGGGAAAATGTACATACAAGTATTGTCTCTGTGATAGTTGTTTTTTATTCATTGCTTGTCAGATATTTTTCTGTCTTCTATTTGTTTAAAATATTGGAAGGTTGGCTAACAAGGTAACAGTTATCATTCATACAGGTGAACATTATCTGTAACTTATATTGAATATTCGTATTGTTTATCAATTTCATTAGATTACCGTGGAGGTATCTTTGGCAAATCATATTCGAATGAATTTCATCCATCTTTAACATAGTACGGATATGCACTGATCCTGAATCGATTGAATTTTAAAAGATCACAATGGTCTTATTGACTGTCATCAGTGCTGCCGAAAGGAAATTCTAGTAGGAATAATAAAAAGCTTTCACCTGTATGTCCTTAAGAGATGAATTTAATTGAGAAACTGCATCAGACCACAACAGAGAAAGGGAACAATCTGAGCCTCTCCCACAGGGTGGACAGGTACAGTACGGTGTCTTATTTGGTTTCCATACTCCTTTGCCTTTTTGGCAAACTATGTTTTCAGAACCCTGAAGTAAATGTTTACCATGGTGAGTAAATGCTATTCTTAAAACTCCTCGGTACCGATCAAATATTTACCACTAGAACAAAGTTTTTGTCACAAGTGAACGAACAAGAACTGCTGTATTCGCGATCACCAGTGCAATGATAATTTCCGTTGACTGGAGCGGACAACATCGGGCAACCTAGATAATACAATTTTATTCACCTTTCTAACATACACAAAGGTCAGATGGTTAAGATAGATAAAGTTGCAGAGTTCGAGTCGCTGCAAAATTTAGATCTCTAGATTAACCTTATTACCTTGTTGGCAGATTGGTTGAGCTGTCAAATTCCAAGTTCCGTCAGCCTGACAAGTAGTACGAGCGGGTCCGAAAACCGAGGAACCAGGGTTACAAGAAAACACACATGTAGTACCGTTTACCACATTCTGCTGCGAAATCTGTTGAGAAATGTTCTCACTCAATTTGGGATTATAGCACGTGACTGTTACATCTGGCTCAGTCAATGGATTGCATGTCACAACTGTAAAAAAAAAAGATTCGTCTAGACTTGGTGTTTTGAGAGGAAATTTTAACGCTCAGGGGATATCAAAAATTCAACTTTCTCATCTTGAGTAATAACCAAATCATAAGGTTGAGAATGCCTACTCATTTGTACATTTTTATCCGTATACAGTACATTTCTACTTTTATTGCTTAAATACTGTATGTAGCTATCCAAATTTTCAAAATGAACAGGACTAAATAGCTGTAAATTTTTTTTTTTATAAAACTTTAGCTTTTGGTATACGTAAACAGACTTAGCAAACATACAAGTAATTGGTGCGCGTATAAAAGTACCATATTTAATTTGAAATGACATTTTCACCTTTTTCACAATAGGGTTCTGGTCCTGACCACATGAAGCCATTAAAGCCATAAGGTATGCAGGAGATATTGAGCAAGGGGTCTCCAAGTTGTACCGCATTCTGGTTTGGGAAACGTAATCTATATCCTGCTGGACAAGTAAAGTTACAGATGGATTGTTCATAGAAATCATTGGTGCACTGATATGATCCATCGTTCGCAGGTGGCAAGAGCTTTGAGCATTGCTTCACTACAAAAATATATATCACATAAAATATACTGCAACCATGAGTTAGAATAACCTGCCTTGCCATGAAATCTTAATTCAAGATATTAATTAAATATATAGCCAACATTTGAGTGAGAAAATATACATTATTATTTTTCTGTATTCCTGTGATGTAATCACATAAAGGTACCATTCTGCATGTGCAAGTCGTCTTTAATTCTTAGAAATTACCATTTATATACACAATCATTGGCAAAAAAGACTTTTTTAACGCGGTTCTACAATAACTGGTTACACTAATATTAGTGAAAAACATGCAATACTAGATAGTGACAAAAACTTCTCAAAAAGCCTGGAAGATATGTATATGGAAATCTCTCAAATTACTATACATACATCTTCTGCATGTTGGAAAAGGTCTTGACCACAGACCAGTGCCTCCACATGTTACATTATTATATGTAGTTGTTAATTCAGATCCAGTTTTGCAGGAGAAGACACAAATTGTTCCAGATGACAACTGTTTTCCTATGTGGTCTGTCGATGAACAGGATAAACTTATGTTTGGAGAACCCATTCCATCCGCGTTACAATCTGAAAATGTGAATATTTACCAGACACCTTTTCCTGTACTGTTATCTGTATACATGAACACTTAACTGGCACATATAAATTATGAAGGAAGAAAATGATATCCAGTTAGTGCTCTGAAATCAGAGTTAAGTATTTTCAAGCAAAGAAATTGAGCTGAACGCAGTGATATGCTACTTTTCAGTGCCTTCAAGGCTGATGTTCAGAAGTTGATATCCCTGCACTAAGCATATCTATTTCATTAGTAACCCGTTATATTACTGAAACAATCAAATTTATAGGTTTCCGATGTTATGTTTTTATGTGTGAAACACAGACTTTACTAGTACTTGTTTCTTATTTGCTTTATAGTATGTTTGTGTGGGTGTGCTAGGGATGTGGGAACCACTGATTTACATTATATAAAGAAGATGGGAAAAATACACCTTAAAGCATCTTAAAAGTCACTAGAAAACAGAGATGAAAAAAAGAAAGGCTACTGTTTTATAATGATTCAATGATACAAACCTATGCTAATAATTAAACCTAACAAAATACCTGATTTAACTGTATCAATGTGTTTTATTCCAATAAAATAACCGACACCAACACCGAGAGGGAGGAGAAGCAAGACGATAGCGTAATAGATTACACGACAAACACACTTCCTTTTGATTACTGGGTTACGACAGCAATTCGCAGGAAAGTTTTCAGCAACATTGTCATGGTTTTCTTCTCCTGTGATATGAACCATAATTGCATAGAAATGACAATGATGTTGATCTAAGCTGTAGGCAACATTGTAATGACATTAGAAAATCATTAACTTACTTGCTACAACATAATTATCATTATGATACAAGCCCCCCGATACACAGTGCATAGTTCCATTTGAATTTATCTTATCGCATTTACCTTTTGTTTTGTTTAAATAATTGTGTAATTTTGACTATGCTATGAGTCCAAGATATAGTTGTTTGATTATGTAGCATTCAATTTTAGATCGTGGGAACAAATTAAAGTATCATGTCATTCCTATACACCTATAACAACGGTTATAATATGTCTTGAAACACTGTTTGGATCCCTTCTAACACAGACTATGTAGCAATACCCACCAGTTATTTCAGTAATAAAAATTGTTTAGCTGGTTTCGGCAATAAATTAGCTTTCGGGAATTGTTTCAGCTCCAGTACCCAAAAAGCTTTTGTCGATGGCAGGCCTAGAGGATTGCTATACTTCAGCTCGTGGACAGACCGCTACGCTTGGAAAATTTTGCTAAAGCAACATTCAACGCGATTTCCAAGACATACAGCTACCTGACTCCGGATTTATGGAAGGATCAACCACTGGGTAGAACGCCTTACCAAGAATATACCGATCACTTGTCAAAACATCATTTGTCTAGCGGAGTTCAACGGCAAGAAATCAAGCAATATTAAAATGCTTCAGAGGCTCGCAAAAGTTAACACAACTTTTTCTGCGAAGGCAGTAATCCCATGTTAAAAAAACTGCTAGCTAGATTTATATTTATAATAATAGATTATAATTATTTTATAATTATAATAATAATTATTGAATTCAACACTAAACATTCACACACATGTGGATTCAGACTGTGCAGGCAAGAAAGGGCAAGAAACTATAATAACTACTTTTCCGCTAACAAAGATTGTTAACTACAAATAATATCTACATTAAGCCTGAGTTATATATATACAGGTTGGACATCGACCGATCTTCTAGCATGATTTTCTGCTGAGTACAGTATTAGTTAGTTACTCTTTAGTGCCGCTTTCTTTTATGGGTTTATTACCCCCATTACTAATGAGTTCTGCTCATATGTCGGAATGAAGTGGGATTTGTCTCAAAGTAATGGTTTTTAATTACCGTCTCTTTGCTAATGTTCATGTACAGTATACTTTTATACACATGAAACATTAGAGAAACACTACCACGTGAGCAAAGGAAAGATAAAGAAGGAATACATACTTTGTGAATTATTTGTGAACTTAACAAAAAATCTTACATATTATTGTGTGACTGAAAAAAAATGCTTTTCAAGTAGTAGAATGAAAACATAATTTTATATTACCAAGAATAGGGCTTCTAGGGTCATCACAAACGAAATCAGTGTTCTCAACTTTGGTGTTGTGTTCTGACTCTGTGTCACTGAGACAGAGTTCACTGCTACTCATTTGTTCTTCACGTTGCATCATACTGTTATTGACCAACTGTGGCTGTGGTCTGTCAGAAGTAGGCGCAATTCTATTTGTAATCCCCCGATATTCAGTATTGAAGAAATCCAAGTTGTCCCTGGAATACATCAAAATTGTAAATCATGGACTAAACTTACATGCTTGATAAAAAGTAATTCATATTATTCAGCTTCCCAGTTTGCCTGCATGATAAAAGCTTCTTTAGTTACTTGAATAAGTTGCTTAAGTTGGAATGCTCCTGCCTACCTGTCTGAATAACTGCCCATACTAGCACAATGAAGATATAAATTTGAATACTTATCCTCTGAATCACATTTTCAGATAAAGATAACATATTTACATATTAGTTTGCGAATATTTTACTAATTCATACCCATCGGTGTTGTTGCAAGAATTTGAAACCTTACGTAAACTCGAATCACCAGCAACTCGTTTGACAGGAGTTTTGTTGTGATCGATCTGATATAGAAAAAAAATTAATTACGAAGTGTTGCATATTCTGACACTGCACCTCCAAAGATGATACTTTTCTACTGTACACATACCCATTCCTGGTTAGCTCTTGCAACACAATCTTCAATTTGATCAGGAGGAATAGGAGAGAGTGTTTTCTGGATATCTACAACACATTACTAATTTTTGAGCGAGAAAAATATGCAACTAATTTACATAATTTCCTGTTTTTATGTGTCTTTATTCGTATTATCAACTTGGCTGTATTAAGAAGGCATCTAGTGTGCGACCATGAAACATGGTTTAAGCTTCAAAAAGTGGTTTGCCTATTCATGGGTTCGGCTAACTGTACCACAATGACATGGATTACATAAATAAATACACAGCGTGTAATTTACAATAGCATCATTTGTTGTTTTTACCCTTGAATTCAGGTCTCTTTTCTGGAGATTCTTTCCAGCATGACTTCATGATGACATATTGCTTAGTTCCTTCAAACTCGATCGGGATATTACGTAAGCTTGGCCGCTTACCCTCCTGAACACTTAGGCGAATAATCTCTACTGAGGAGCCTAAAAAGGAATTCAGTGTCTTAGTGAATAGTGTTTATATACAGTATTTATTCGATTATAAACCGCTTATATATTTTTTTTCAAATATTTTGTGCGGCTTACAATCAAGGGCTGCATACAATCAGGGGCGGCATACATTTTCCCCTTACTATTCGAAGTTTGACCCGGGTACCTCTGATATCTCATAAATAATGGAGAAACTGTGTGTATGCTTAGATGTTCGCCCATAACTCCAAAGGGTTCTTGACTAGACGCTCTAAAAACCTGACATTACATCTATTGTTGACAGTAAACAAGGAAAGGATGGGAAAAATAGGAATAGTAGGAAAAATGTTTTAGTGGGGAATGAAGATTACGTTCAAGTCGGCATTGGGTAATGAGGTAAAAAAAGTTGAGAACTACTGCCTTAGGTGCATATCTCAACATAATCAGATCGATTTTATGAGATACAGCCATCAATGCATTACCATTGTAAGGAGTGTCATTCATCATAAGTTCCCATAACAGAATACCAAAGCTGCAAAAGAATAAGCATTCATTATCATTATTGAATAATATCACCCAAGACCTCTGCCGAATATACAAAGCTAACCTGTACACATCAGATTTCTTTGTTTGTTTGCAATTAACTTTTAACAGCTCTGGCGCTAAATGGGATATCGTTCCCGCCACAGTATAATCCGTTGACCCATTTCCAGTTCCTGTTTTCGGAAAGAAAAAGAAATTCATTACTCAAAAACGTACCAGTTTCTTTAGGACCAAGTACAGTACTAGATTATTGTGAGCCTTAGGCAAAGCCAAATACTTGCATTCCCAGCCACACATCTTTAGACATATTTTTGTTATCAAGGAATGTAGACCAGGGTCCAATACATTATGTTGTTTCTTTAAACAAGTGCAACTGCAACTAGGCAACTGCCTAGGCAACTGCTCTAGGCAACTGCCTTGTTTGCTTAATGATAGTGTCGGCCCTGTTTCGGATTGCCAGACAAGAAGGGGGGGAAAGTGAAGACATGAACTGTGTAAAGTGTAAACTGACTAATGGTTCGTTATTTCCATTTTCCTGTCATTTCGCTAGCTTTTCCTCATTCCAAGGATGCCCTTAAATTATTTCCTTCTATCAAAAGAAAATAATTTGAATTCCCTTTAGCAAAAGTAAATAACAGGCTTTCAAGGTTAGCAGGCATAATTTCACGCATGCAGCTATTTCGTACTTGGGCCCCCAAGTTTTAGGGGGTGGGGGGCACCCGGAAAATTTTACCCCATAAAGACTGTACACTTATTAAATTTCATAGCTTTAGGTCTAACAGTGTTGGTGTTCATTGAGAACAGACAATTTTGATTCAAATTTTGAACCCGGAAACATGAGGTGGACTACATAATGTAGTAGCACTGATCTATGTTTATGACTGTAAAAAAAAAATCTCAAATGACGTCACTATGAACAGGTCACCTCGTTTTTATAGTAGCCTCTTTGATTTCCACATAAACATAGATAGACATTGATATACATCAGTTTGGGACACCTGATTCAAGGTGCGTCAATATTGTGCATAAACTTGTTCAAATAAATTTTTAATTACTCACTAGAAAGCGTTATCTCCGTTACTCTCTTCCTTATATTAGACAGCCCAAAGTCACATATCTGACATGATTAAAGTAAGACGGTAAAGCATGTAACAACAATTGTGCTGTGAGAAGGTTCACTAAACTAATTTGACCTTCACGTTCAAATCATCCGAAAGCAAAACATTAGCTGCTTTTAGATCGCAATGCAGAATTGATGGATCCCAGTCGTGCAGGAAAGCCATTCCTTTGCAAACCTGTTGTTTGAAATAAAACCACAGAAAGAATAAACTTAGATCGTTTTCCATCGTAGTCGAATTTCATTCATTTTATAGTAACACTCATTGAACAATCTTTAATGCCAATCGCGAAATTTACCTGATTCGCTATTCGCATTTTTAGTGGAACCATAAGTGGCTTTCCTATTTCCCGAAAAAATGAAGTTATGCTTCCATGCTTCATGTACTCGAGAACCAAGCAAAACTGGCTTTCATTTGCTAAGATGCCAAGAAGCTCCACGATGTAGTCACACTGATTACGTATTTTCCAAAGAATGTTTGCCTCTTCCTTCAGGCTTCGTAGATCCCTGTGATAATTTATAGCCAAGGAATATTACGTAGGTAGAAAATAGCATTGGCCGCGTGCGTAGGCGTGTTTACTCGGTGGAAATTCCCAGTGGAAACAATAAAGTGTAATTACACAGCACCGGAATAACCACGGAACACTTACGCGCACACATCTTATTTTAATGTGATGTTTTCCTATATCAATAATGTTTACCATAAGATAACCCAGCATCAAGATGATAATTTAAAACCTATACAAATCGGTCAACAAAAAACATGTATTATAACCAAGTATAAAAGAATTCAGGTTAACTAACAGAGCTCATCTCGGAAAGAAAGAATCTCATATAACGCTTGAACGTGCCTATATTCTAGTTACTAGAATCTAGTACATTTGCAAAAATACCAATAGTTATATGGCGTAATACGAATATTACTTAGCGGCGTAGCCTTAATAAAATGCATTGACTTACCCTTTGCTGAGTCCAATAGTCACAACTTGCTTCACAGCAACCTCTTTTCTATTGAATANTACCTGAAAAATTTTACCATATAAAAACTGTACACTTATTAAATTTCATAGCTTTAGGTCTAAAAGTGTTGGTATTCATTAAGAACAGACAATTTTTATTCAAATTCTGAACCCAGAAACATAAGGTAGACTACATAATGTAGTATGATGATGTATGTATGACTGATCTATCTTTATGACTGTAAAAAAATCGGCCTCTTTGATTTCCCCATAGACATAGATAGACATTGATATACATCAGTTTTGGGACACCTGATTCAATCAATATTGTGCATCAATATTGTGCATAAACTTGTTCAAATAAANGTTGGTGTTCATTGAGAACAGACAATTTTGATTCAAATTTTGAACCCGGAAACATGAGGTGGACTACATAATGTAGTAGCACTGATCTATGTTTATGACTGTAAAAAAAAAATCTCAAATGACGTCACTATGAACAGGTCACCTCGTTTTTATAGTAGCCTCTTTGATTTCCACATAAACATAGATAGACATTGATATACATCAGTTTGGGACACCTGATTCAAGGTGCGTCAATATTGTGCATAAACTTGTTCAAATAAATTTTTAATTACTCACTAGAAAGCGTTATCTCCGTTACTCTCTTCCTTATATTAGACAGCCCAAAGTCACATATCTGACATGATTAAAGTAAGACGGTAAAGCATGTAACAACAATTGTGCTGTGAGAAGGTTCACTAAACTAATTTGACCTTCACGTTCAAATCATCCGAAAGCAAAACATTAGCTGCTTTTAGATCGCAATGCAGAATTGATGGATCCCAGTCGTGCAGGAAAGCCATTCCTTTGCAAACCTGTTGTTTGAAATAAAACCACAGAAAGAATAAACTTAGATCGTTTTCCATCGTAGTCGAATTTCATTCATTTTATAGTAACACTCATTGAACAATCTTTAATGCCAATCGCGAAATTTACCTGATTCGCTATTCGCATTTTTAGTGGAACCATAAGTGGCTTTCCTATTTCCCGAAAAAATGAAGTTATGCTTCCATGCTTCATGTACTCGAGAACCAAGCAAAACTGGCTTTCATTTGCTAAGATGCCAAGAAGCTCCACGATGTAGTCACACTGATTACGTATTTTCCAAAGAATGTTTGCCTCTTCCTTCAGGCTTCGTAGATCCCTGTGATAATTTATAGCCAAGGAATATTACGTAGGTAGAAAATAGCATTGGCCGCGTGCGTAGGCGTGTTTACTCGGTGGAAATTCCCAGTGGAAACAATAAAGTGTAATTACACAGCACCGGAATAACCACGGAACACTTACGCGCACACATCTTATTTTAATGTGATGTTTTCCTATATCAATAATGTTTACCATAAGATAACCCAGCATCAAGATGATAATTTAAAACCTATACAAATCGGTCAACAAAAAACATGTATTATAACCAAGTATAAAAGAATTCAGGTTAACTAACAGAGCTCATCTCGGAAAGAAAGAATCTCATATAACGCTTGAACGTACCTATATTCTAGTTACTAGAATCTAGTACATTTGCAAAAATACCAATAGTTATATGGCGTAATACGAATATTACTTAGCGGCGTAGCCTTAATAAAATGCATTGACTTACCCTTTGCTGAGTCCAATAGTCACAACTTGCTTCACAGCAACCTCTTTTCTATTGAATATTAGCCTATATAATCCCACAGTTCCCATACCACCAGATTCAATAACATTTTGCACCGATTCAAGCTCATTTTCATCAAACATACGTATGTCCGCTGCAACATTTGAAGCCATCGTTAAACAACACCTGCAAAGGTTAAAACCATTATAGTATAGTAGCAGTGCCGTGCTAATGATTTGCATTATTTTAGTCTTATTCAATTACAATTTAAATATACTGCACATTGAATTAAACATACATAGAACTGCGTATTGGAAGCAAAACACCATATCGGATTAACTGAGCTTTTGAAGGGTTTAAGCGCCCGTTAAATAATATATTTATTGCCGATATTGGAATCTCGCCTTATTTTGTCGTAAAGCTTTTAGATTACATAGTTTATTGCCGATATTGAATTCTCGCCTTATTTTGTCTTAAAGCTTTTAGATTACACAGTTTCCAATCTTTCCTCTATTTGTCTATTCTGCCCTACTCGGTGTAATAAAACGCTATATAAAAAGGTTTAGGGTCACTACATTAACGTCAAGGTTTAGGAGAGATTTTTCAAGACGTTTTTTTACACTCGATTTTTTTCAACACGATGCCAGTTCCATCACGTTTACCACTTATTACTAGCTTAAAATCTTGATATTCTTATTTTCCCACTGACACACAGCTACACTGACATCAACATCAAGTTGCAATTCTACTGGGGCTGGTATAAGAAACGCTAGTATCACATGCAATGAACTATTTGCAACACTACGTTGTACTATTTTATATAAAATGCTGCTCAGGTTACCAAAGTGCAGTTAGCGGAACTAATAAAAACGAACTAGACTAGTACACACAACCCAGTAAGTGCCTAAAATTACTCATCGATTACATGAAAGAAACTGGAACCTTTTCATGTACGGATGAGGAGAGCCATGTTTATTCCTACTCTGCCGTCTATGGGAATGATTAATCAATACACAACCGTGTAATCGTGTATACTCAGGTAATGAGAAATAGTTGCGGCAAGAGCGCATGTGGAGATCTTAATGCTACATTAGTAAACTTCGATCGGAATTCTTCTAGACATAAAAATCTACCCGACCGTAGCTTTTTGGCCTTGGTTTTGTATTTCGTCGATTGCATATAATTATTGTTAGCTGGTGAATAGTGCTATCAGTAGTGATGTGGTGGATCCAGCAGCATCTCAAGGGAGGCTGCTGCGGTAATAGCGTTAGCGATATTCCAGTGGCCGCAAAACGCGTTCACATACGAGCGACACTTCCAATCGCCAGGGTTATCGAGAGCGTCAACGTCCGTAAAAACTAAAGGATAAAACTAGGCATTTTAATGATAAGATTTTGCACCACTTCACCACAGGCGTGCCCCAAATTATTATTGTATACAAGAACCCACCAAACTCCATTGATCCTCGCCTAGTGAGTGTTTTCAAGCTAGAAATTGTCGTTAAGACATGAATGCTTTTTCCATTCTTACCAATTCACGTTCGTCTTAGGGTATTAGTATTACCCCGGCAATAAAAGCGTAGGTTATCACTGTGGATATTTTCTTTTGTCAATAACGGATCAGTTGACAAAGACTGAAGAACGTCACTAAAGCAACGTTGGAATGGAACACTTCTCCAGGGCCAATGAAAGACAAATTCTAGACGCTATTGTACGAAAAACCCATACGCGTATTTTCTGTTGATCATATTTGACTCATCAATAATAGATCGTACCGTATATTGAATATGAAACTGAAGGCTAAATTTATGGTATGAGTCATTACAGCACATTGTTAATTTTGAATGCTGCTGTAAGACTTCACGCGTCAGCGATATATGCACTATAGTAAGTGTATTGTATAGTACTATAGTGTTTTCCCTACGGTCGATTAATGCCAGTCTAGTGTAAGGAATAAGACTCATCTCGTTCAGCCTGTGGAAGGCAACATCACCATCCGTAAAACACGAGTATTAAATTGATAAAAATAGTCATACTTACAGTTACTTCGTTAATTTAATTATGCCGAAATTTCCCAAGGTCCACCCATTAGGCACTTTGGAGAGCAGCTATTTCACGACANAGCTCATGTTATTGACATGTATCTGTGTGTAGCACATATATAGTTTGCTGCTAAACACACGCAAGTTAGAATGTAGATGATACACTTGATTGATGTGAACTAAGCACGGTGATGCAAGTAGTGATAATGTGACAACTTTACAATTGACAACAATGGGAGTTCTGCATAATTGTGTACAATTCTAGTTAATTTTGAATGCTGCTGTAAGACTTCACGCGTCAGCGATATATGCACTATAGTAAGTGTAGTGTATAGTACTATAGTACAATAGTGTTTTCCCTACGGTCGATTAATGCCAGTCTAGTGTAAGGAATAAGACTCATCTCGTTCAGCCCGTGGAAGGCAACATCACCATCCGTAAAACACGAGTATTAAATTGATAAAAATAGTCATACTTACAGTTACTTCGTTAATTTAATTATGCCGAAATTTCCCAAGGTCCACCCATTAGGCACTTTGGAGAGCAGCTATTTCACGACAAAGCTGCACTGCCGAAGATTTATTACCTTGGGTGGCCCCGAGACTTTCACACCCGCTGCAAACGCATCCGTAAGGATGACAGCGCAGCCGCTGTGGGTGATCAGACTAAGGACCGGTTGTGGGAGGGCTTTTAAAGGTTTAGACCCACATGAATGTGGGTCCAGTTTGCGAAGAAAGCGGTAGAGCCGATGTTATCTGTATTTTTCTTTCCATGTTGAGATTTGTTTCGAAGGAAGCGTGAGCGACTTAAACCTTGCCATGATGTACCCTCCCACTCCACAACAAGAAGCCTCTAATGATTCTGAAGGCGCCATCGGCTTATATACACTAGGTCACGTGACGTGCAACGAAGGTTTACGTAATTATCCAAATAAAAAGGAATAACGTGATTGGTTGTTGCGCTGAATGTCGCAATAACATTGATATGTACATAACAACGTACCGTTGGCGATATAATCGATCACAATAGCAGAAATGCCAAGCCTTGGTAAAAAAAACTCCGTGGAACAATCAAATTCATATATAGCTAGTGACGGTTGAGGATACACGTCAGTAAACTCTTCGAAGCCCTCATGAAATACACAATAATTTTTGAAACTCAAATAAGAACGGTAGAAATGCCATCAGCAGTCGACTTCCTCTGACCTGCTAGGCAGCTTTTGCGACTGGCCTCATGAGGACATTACTCTCATGAACAGTTGGTTTGGCAAATAGTTTTAGGTCAAACTGTGCATTGAGAACAGGTAATCAGAGTGAAATGAATTCCATTCATGATCAACGTACTACCACACCACTTGGTACTCAATTTTGATTATGCTACTGTAATATGCAGTCTCATTTTTTTGGGTTCTAACCCAAACCGAATATAATAATATAACCAAATTTGTTGTTATAAAGTTTAT
Organism: Halocynthia aurantium; assembly: GCA_013436065.1. NCBI lineage: Eukaryota > Metazoa > Chordata > Ascidiacea > Stolidobranchia > Pyuridae > Halocynthia > Halocynthia aurantium. The sequence goes on along the minus strand of QXVX01008512.1, from coordinate 55,698 downwards.
TGCATTTTTGGAATATGCAAACAGCAAATAGTATTTGATCACTTCCACAAAGTAACTTTAAATAGTGTGCTTTATAAATTTGTTCACACATGTGGAAAATTGAACATCAGTAACAGTAATATCATTTTCGTAAAAAGAATAATATGAATAGCATTGCCAGGCCAGTAAGAAAATAGTTTGTGTGATAGATACCAGTCAGCCTATGGTTGACAGGAAAGTTATTGGGATACTAAAGTTTATTCAATGCTATATATAAGAACTCCAATCCGACTTGGATATGAAATTATGTTATATTATGAAAAATTCCCATGTTACAACCACCTATAAAATCTTAAATGCAAACCACCAAAATGGAATGTAATAATTTCAGTTAAAAAAACTTAATGAATTTCAGTAAAAGACTTCTTTAAGTAAAAATTTAACAATCCTACACGAGCCGCATGATTCATACCTGTCATGATAAGTAGTAACACTCGAGCAGCCCTAATTTTGCAGTCACAAACCCATACTAAAAAGTGCTAAAAAACCGACAACGCTATCGCATATAACTATATGGAGGCAATGCTACAAGAGTGATCGACATCGGTAAGAAAGTGAAACAGTAAGATGCACACAATTACAACAGTGGGACCATATATACAGTTAGTTAAATAGATAAAATTCGCAACAAAGCCGTCGCAGTAGTAAATTTCTGATGCGGAAGCAGCACCCAATGCCAAGTGTATATATATATATAACTAACAACACGCAACCATCCCAAAACACAGTGATTAATCACTGAAAAAATTCTATTACGGATTACGAGTTCGATATTTGAAGAAAGTTTATAAATAGATTCATTTGACTTGACGGTTGACAAAGAACGACTAGAAATTTATTGAACGAAATTCGAGCTATAAAAGGCGAAGAGTTTCCGCATCTAACGTTCATCAAGTAATAATATGGCGCATACAGGCGTAGATTTGGTAACTAATTTCAAAAACTCAGTGGCAACTTTTTAAGAACAGTAGCACATGGAAGGAAGGTGCAGAGAAAAGTAATGAAATTATGCATGTTGACATTAACCTATCCCCGTATATGATAGAACTGATATGACATGGCTTGGAAAGATTTTTGTACAAGCGAGTTATAAAAAATATTTCACAGAACTGTAACGAAGCTTATGAATACACAAAGAATTTCTTAAACCCAAGAAAGCACAGTAGAAGCAGAAATATTGTCAGCAGAAGACATGCCTGATCTATGTTTAGAGGAACTCTCGACTTCCTCTGACATGCTAGGCAGTTTTTGGGACTGAATGTTTTCTTTATGGATGATGTTTGAACTCTGATTTTCTTTAATGCTTTCTTTCACAATTGAAGACACTACTGACGAAGTCGGAAAACTTCCCGTAGAATCAACCGGCGTGGTAGGTGCGGAAACCGTTTTATGTAGGCTGGGTTTCATCCAACTGTGCGATTCGGCACTGCCTTGAAGTCTGCGACGTGGCAGAGGTACAGGTTTATGGGAACTAGCATTAGACAGATTTCTCGGTAATGGCACCGGTATGACGATGTGCTTGAAATCGAGCTCGCTTCCGGACTTAGATCTGGAATGCATTCTGCTGGAATCGTAATGTTTAAAGTTTGAGTTTTTTTGTAAAGCTACAACTGCATGAAACGCTTGTTGACGTTTAGTTATGGGGAAGCCAATAGGTCTTCGACTGACACTAGAGCTGGTTTTCATATGGTAGGGAATATTATTATTGTTTGAACTCGGTGTGTGAACTACTGTCGGAGGCGGCACATCCATAGACCTCACGATACTGTGCGGCTGTTTACTTTGCCTATTCCTCGTCCGGTCCTGCACAAAAGTGGCCGTGATCGATTGGCGGGTCCTACCGTTGTTGCTGTGATAGTTTTTGACGTAGTGAACTGCGCAGTTGTCGGTAACCGGCATGTCAATAGACGCTTTGACAGAATGTCTTTCGGACAGCTTGACCCTGTGAACTCCAGGACAGGAATGGCGATTATTATTTTGAGAATAGCGATTAACTCCATTGTCTATGCTTTCATCAACTTTAACGCCTTTTCTGCTGTGTTCACGAACTTCCTCACGCCCATCCAGACAAGCTTTGATATTCAATCTGCAAGATTCCCCGCAAGTATCGGTATTTCTCCGAAAATTTTGCCCATAAACATTCAAACTATTGTTGCTGTTATTTTGCTGACTGTTTCCATTTACTACCTGGATTTGTGCTTCAGTTGAACCTTCTCGAGGTTTATCAACCTGAAAATTCTCACTTACACAAAGTTCATCAAAAGACTGTAATAGAGGAATTTCTAACTTTGCTCCGGTTCGTTTATCACCCGACGACTTATCACAGTTATATGAGTACAGAACAACACCCTCTGCTGAATTTCTTTCATTATCACAGCATCGGTCACTGTCCTTTTCGTTTCCGAATAAAGTCTCCCTGTTTCCCTCGATCGTCATTTTCATATCGGGTACAGAAACTTCTGATCTTTGTTTATCGTAGCTTTCTGGTGGAAGACACCGATTATCAATAAGAGAATCTGCAACATTAAAAAAAGTCTTGTTAACAGAATTCAAGATTTCATGAGTATATATAGTTATGCCATGCCCAACTGCTACAGACAACTTTTTGAACAATATACAGAATTAAGTACTGGGGATAATTTTACTTCATTAATTGGTTTCAGAAGACGCAGACCCAACACCATATAAATGCCTTCAAGTGTAACGACATACACAAAGCAAATACCGACAAACAGGTACCAGAACTCTGATCAAGTATTGATATTTAAGTCATTACACTTGGAGTCAAAGAATTACTCACAAAAAGCAGCGAAATTTTTAAATATATGCTGCTGAGTGACGTAAGGTCAGAGAAAATATTGTTTGCTGAAAGAAATACTTGCATCTTGCAGCATGCACTGAACAAGCTCATGTGAATTTAATTATACAAATATAGCCAGAATGAAGGCGCCATAATTGTAAGTTTTTTAGCATAATCTACCCAGTGTAGTTTCCCTGTTCACAGTGTAAGACAAGTCCCCAAAAATGTACTAGATCCAGTTTACTTCTATCTTAATAAAGTAAGCTACAATTTGATTATTCTAAGCTAAGTATAATTCCAATGCAAAGAATTTCATTACTTTCAGGCGACTTGCTAGGACTGAACTGCAGAGGATCAAAATCGAGTCCATCTTCGCTCATAACTCCAGGAAAATCAGAATCCAGACCGGAGAATGGGCTGTGTGTGCTTGTTCCGTTCGAAGGTGTCGGTATGCTCTCAGGAGTTCCAGGTATGCCACAACTTGAAAATAAAAATACATACATAATACTATTACCGTACATGAGGTTTGAGGTAAACACAAAAAACATAAAACTTTGGCCACCATAAGAATTTCATTAAGACCAGTTACGAAATACCTTGCCCACATATGGGCAATCATAGTTTGCATGCCACTTGAGAGTTTGACCTTATTATTAATGTGAATATGATATGTTTTGTTTATTTTGATTTTCTTATTGTATTGAATCGGGAGATATTTTTATACTTTTCTATCTCCATCGAATGATATGATACTCGCATTGTATAATCTCATATAACCAGTTAGTCAAAGAACGAGCACAGGACAAAGGAGCACCGACATTCAGTCACTAGACCGTTGTGCGTGTAAACAAAGGAGCCACGCAGCAATGGAAAATCAAACTGGTTCTCATTCACTAAAATGCGCTGAATGAAAAGTCATTTCAATATTTCTGTTTGACGTAGGTGTGCACTCTGATGTTTCGTCTGTCTCTGCCACAACCAATCAACCAAAAGAGAGTAATTCGTGCTACTTCACAAACCAAAAAAGTGTGAATTTCTCTCCTATATCTCTTGGTTAATATGCGCCCAATAGGATGTAGGCGCCCTATCTTTGACCAAATTACGATTTATCATACAAATCAACCTTCGGGGTGTTCGCTTCTATCCATATTTAGCTATCTGCTGTTGGTCTTGAAACATATTCCATTCTAATACAGGGGAGCTACTGTAATCCGTTCTATTTTTTCTATTTCTAATATCTAATATCCATTGTTGTAACATGACCACATTCCAACGTTAACCCCAGGCTAAGATCCCATCAAATAATGTTCAAAATATAATATCGCGATATTCAATCCGTGCTACATTTTCAATCATATTTATTCCGGACAAAAAGTATACCTTTCATTATCATTATCTGGTGGGGTGAGATTATTGTTCCCAGCTCCAGGAAGAGATGATGGTGTCATGACGTCGCTCTTATGGTTTGTGCCATCTGCAATTCCTCTGAATATACCGCCTTTTGGACGAGGGCTACGTCGCGGACTTGGAGCCTGACGCAGCGGTGTCCTGGTGACGGCTATTGCACTGTTCGTCTGAAAAAAAGGCTGGTGAATAATCTCATTTAATTAGTAGTAAAAACAGATGAATTAATTTTTATTGATTCCATTCGATCCAACTTGTTACATTATATTCAATATTTTTTCTAAGCACAGTACTAATTATT